>JAVXUP010002004.1:0-168281 GCA_033070095.1 Escallonia herrerae | reverse complement strand
TGTAAACACGTTTTCTAACTTTGTTTTTCCGTTTTTAGCCTCATTTCTTAAAATCCAACAAAATAAAATAAACGGTAAAAAAAAAAGGCGCGCGTTTGGAATTGTGCCTTCTGAACCCGATTTCCTCTTTCCTCCTTCTTCCTTCTTCCTTCCTTGTTCCTCCTTCATCAGCCCTTGCTCACGGCTGGGCTACACCAGTAGTACACCTGTGAGTTCTCTTCTCTATCCTTTCTTTCTGTTTTCTTCCTTCTTACTTTTTGCTTCTGCGTCTTCCATTAACATCATTGTTGGGTATTCCAATTTTCGGATTAGGGCAAAATTTCAAGCTCATTGGACAGTTAGGGCAAAATTTGGGAGGTCCAGTCAAGCAACATCTGTGGATCCTCCCAATTTAGTAACGTGAGTCCTCCTCTCTGTTTTTCTTTGCACCAATTTCACATGTTGTTACTGTCATGGTTATTGAAATTTGGAAATTGTATTCAACAAGTTCCTGAGCTCGTATGGTGTAGGAGAAGATGGTTTGATAAGCTCTATTGAAACGGGATCAATCTTAATTTTGGTTCTAAGTACAAGACCGTGTGTATAGGATTCCTTCTATGATATGCCTTGTGTGTGTAAGATGATAGGCAAGTGTGCTTTTATATATATATATATATATATATATATATATATATATATATATATATATATATATATATATATATATATATATATATATATGGTTTAACCTAATTTCATTTTCAGGTTGCCAACCTGGCCGTGCTGTTGCGCTGGTCGTCTTCTGCACAGTAGAATCACTACTGATGTTGAAAATCAGGTATTTAGTGAAATTATATGTTTCGTATCTTGGAATTTCGTATTTGCCTGTGGTGGTCTAATCTGATACGCAAATGAACAGACTGATGGATATCATTCTCATCAATTGATATTGGATGCTACTTTATCAGCATATTTCATCTTGGAACTAAAGAGCCAAGGTTCGCCACAAATTCTTACTCTTTACTTCTAGTTTATTGACGGGGTGCTATGTTTTCTATTTTATTTTTTATCTTTTTAATGCACAAATTTTCGTTGTGCCTTACTTTTAAGTCAAGTTTCCTTTCTTCCCTTTCTGTTGTTTACTTCCGTTTGCTTGAAGTGGAGTAGACTTGAATGTGAGCATGTACTTTTGATTTTCATTAGCTGTTGGGACCATCATAAGCAAAATCTAGATTCTATTTACTAATAATTAGTCATGAGAATTGAATTTGTTACCTGCTTGTAAAGCAGTTAACAATTAGTATGGACTCTTCATGCATGGAAGACCTTATCTGATACTACATTTGGAGAAGGGCATCCGATATAAGCCACTAACATGCTCATTTAATGGCTGAAGTTTGTCTAATGTTGTGCAGAATGTGTTTGTTTACTCATAATGGGCTTGGTATGAGTAGAATTTATCAATTTAAACGTTTTATTAGTTGAATGTACTAAGGAAAAGAGAAAGATATTGTAGCCAACTTGTGATTTTGTATAAGAAAGATGGGAGCAGTATATAATTTGTTGATCCAATGTGAGGTAGCTAGCAATTTGTGGTACCTCGTTCTTGCTCTATTCGGGCTGCAGTGAATTATGCTCGTAGTTATCTAGGCTGCAGTGGATTATGCTCATAACTAGCAACTGGTGTAACTAATTTTTGTTGGCTCGCTGAGGAGGTGGAGCCTCTTTTTATTTTTATTTTTTCAGTAAAGCTTGTTGCACAGTCAGGACCTTTCTTGGAGCCCTTGACTTTTTTCTGGTTTTTTTTTGTATTCCCCTTGTGTACATAGGTATGGCCTTTGTCTTGGCCTTTCTTTTCAAAAAAAGCAACACTTATAGAATAGAACTGGTTTACTGAATACCTTATTGGTTAAAAAGTTATAAGAAATTTTCCGCGTCCCCTCGCTTGGGCTTAGGATCAATGAGCCTGGCTCTTAGAGTATACCTGCGCCAAAACTTGTACTGACCTGATGTAACCTAGCACAGAGACCAGGCATTTAAGATAATGATGATGACATAAGTGATCTAGGTACTTTAAATATTGTACTAAATTCGGAAGTTGAGTTCCTTCTGAGTTTTCTTGTTAGCGTGGGGTGAAGGGTGAGGGTGTCCTCATGGCTACTTTTCTTCCCTTCCTCTCATATTTCCTCTTCGCATTCTTTTTCTTCCCTGTCTACGGGATACATTTATTCCAATTTGCTAAATCTACCTCATTCAATCTAGATTTAAGACTCAAAATCTGGAATTTTTTCAATTTGATCTAAATCTTAGTTTCTTGATCGATGTGATCTACTATGTTGTCGTTGCCGTTGTCTTCCCATTTTCGCTGCTGAGATCCACTCATTGTCACCGGAATCTTATGGGAAGCGTTGTTCGCCTTTGATGGTTATTTTCCACCGGGTAAGATGGTAGTAAGATGATGTTAGGGTTGTGTCACGAGGGCGTGTGGGTTTGAGCATAAATTGGTCGGGGTTTGTTTAGTTTGTGTGGTGAGTCTTTGGGTAGTTTTGTCTAAGTCCCCGTGTTCCCTTATTTCTCCCCTCCCTTGCATTCCCTCTTTAGTACCTAGTTGCCCTCTTTGTTAGGTTTTTCGATAATAGTTGCCCTCTCTGTTAGGTTTTTTGATAGTGTTAGGGTAGTATCTCTTACGGTTTTGGTTCATGCCAGTAGTGTTTTTAAACTTTATCCATCCCTCGTATCTTCCAATCTAGGCAGCTTTCCCCCTTCCTTCTTCCTATGCAGGTACCTTTAACGTTGTGTTCGGTGGTAATTGGTGGTTGCCAGAGGCAGCTTGTCGGTTTAGATTGTTAGTGGTTGTGTCTGCTGGGATTTAGCATTCTAGTAGTGCTTATTTTTAGGGGCCGGTTTATGTGGTGGTGCAATAGTTTTACTGCTGGTCATTTATGACCAGCAGTGATATCGTTTGGTCGTCTTCTTTGTTGTTTTAGTGGTAATGCAGGTGGATGGACGAACAACCATTTATTCAGCATCGTACTTAGAGGTTCTGGGATGACAATGAGATGCAAGTGCTACAAAATTCATCTTTTATGTTTCTCCAAAATCAAATCAAGGGCAAGGTCTTTTTTTTAAGTAAAAGGTCCTGTTATTTCAAAGAAAGCATATACATCATTCACTAAAGGGAACTCCCCACACACTCTTAAGACTAGGAGTAATCCAAAAAAAACTAATAAAAATCATGATTGTGTATGCTCCAAGCTGCACACAACTGCAAGCTTATAGCTTTCCTGGTTTTCTAACTGAAGACTCTGTATTTTATTAATTGCTCAACTTGTTTATGAAGTTGCATTGAGTATACCTATTGATGGTTAAATATTGTATGATTCCTTACGATTCATATTCTGTATTCTATCATACCTAATCCTAAGGCTCTGAATTTAGCTCTAAAGCTTAAATGATTTCAGCTGGCTGACATCATTCCAGACAAATTCCCTTGGTTCCAGCCCTTAGTAGCTTTTTGTTTGCTTTAGTTTACCTAGGTAACTCATGTACCAGCTTTGTTATAGGAGAATTGAGGATAATTACAAATTAACAGCTTGTGCATAGTCTGTCGCATCTTCTCTTGAGTCGGATCCTCAAGAATCCTTGGTGCGATAGATAATTAGACCGTCTTGAGTCAGATTTAAGGCAGGTCGGCTGTGACCTCTCTAAGTATTGAGTTTTGTATACTAACCATGGACTTGAAAATCACATGGACTCGAACAGCTGCATTTTTATAAGTTTATTCTTTGTATTAAGGAGAGGTCACTCTTTGTGGGAGTAAGATGGCGGATTTTAATACCTTCAACATCTAATCTTGGTAGAAACAAAACATGATAGCAGGTCAGAGCTACCTTAACTTGGAATTTGAGATGATATTGACTTTACCAATGTTCAGATCACGTAATCATTAGTTTGACTCAGTTGTTGAGCCCTTTGTGCTTACCTTCTGAGAGCATTATAAGTTAGCCACCATGCAGAAATTATCGGATCACTGCAGATATAGTTGATCTTTGCCACATAGAACACCATCGCATCAAAGATTACGTGAGTTTGTGCTTTTTGATCTTGTTGTATATGTAATTGTAATGTAAGTTAATTATGTTTATATAATAGTTTTAGTCATTTCATGATGCAAGAAACAATATAGAAATGGATTGATAAGTTGTAGGCCAGAATATGTCCACCGTGTGTGTGTGTGTGTTTTATTGTGCGTGTGTTTTTTGTTTGTGGCTTGGTGTGTGTGCGCCCCAATCAAGCCTCATCCTGGTCATGATTTACCATGCTTTGTAATGACACATAGTTTGTATAGAAAACTTAATCATATTTCTATGCAAATACTAAAGGTTCTCCATGGCTCATTCCGTAAGGCTGCTGTGTTACTGGGGAGGAAATGTAGTAGAAGATTCAGATGGTTATGCATATGATTGTGGACCAAAGAAGTTGATCAAGGTGGAGGGTAACTGGACATTTAATTGCTTGATGGATAAGTTGTATAGCTGCATAAGATTGGACAAAGAATAATTCAGGTTGAAGTTGAATTGTAGGTATCCGCGGATGGTTGGAAACGGTGCTAAGACCTATTATATCAAAGTACAGATTGAGGATGATGGAGATGTAGAAGCTATGTTTGATCTTCAATCTCAATTCTCGCAGTTGAGCGGCATTGAGTTATTTATTGAAATGGAGGCTATTATGACGGGATATGGTTCCTCTACTCAGAATCTTGTGTCAAATTGTGATAGGCTATCTCCTCTGCAACGTAGCATGTCCACGCCCATAAGGGATTCTACCTCGTTAGACATTGGTGATCATGGTGATTTAAGTTCGATTTTATCTCCAATAGACAATGATATCAGAGCTAGTTATTGTGGCCGGATTCCAATGTCACACCTCAGGGTATAGGAGTGACTGGTCATGTTTCCTCTTTGCTTTTACCGCTGCATAACATGATTGACTTGGGGAATGAGGCATCAACCATCATTGAACCCTTTAATCTGGATAATGAACATGAAAGGACAGATTCGGAAGGCGAAGAAGATGCATTCATGGATAGGCTAAATGAAGATGACAATGGGGAGGATTATGGTAACGGTATAAGTACTAAGCTAGAAGCTCAGAGACGCGTATACGAGCCTAAAGAGCATTTTTTCACAGACGTTGATTGGGCACCGGCTGCAGTTATTACAAGTCCTCTTGAAAGCAATCATGCTAGAGTATGGCATCCCAAGCACGATGAGTTAAGAGTGGGTCTAGTTTTTAAGGATAAAAGTGAGTTTGTGAAGGCTATTTTAAGGTACCACGTCAAGCATAATTTGATCTACAAGGTGAAGCAGTCTATCCCAACTATGGTGGCTTTGAAATGTAAGTTTCCAAATGAGTGTAATTTTTATCTCCGTGCAACATGTAAGAAGAGCCATAAATATTTTGAAGTTACACGCTATCAAGGACCTCATACATGTCCATTAAGGAAGGCCTTGAACCAAGACCAACACCACGTAAACTATAGACTGATTACTGAATCAGTCCGCAATATAGTTGAAGCTGATCTGATGGTTAGAATTAGCTCTTTAATTGCAGCTGTCAAGGAAAAATATGAATACACTGTTTCATATAAAATGGCGTGGAAGGCCAAAGTTGTGGTTATTGCTGATTTGTATGGGAATTGGGAAGAGTCATATCGGACATTGCCAAAAAAATTTAGCTGCCATCCAAAAGTATAATGCTGGTACCATTGTCGAATACGATCCAAAAGCTTGCGGAGAATCTAATGCAATACGCTTTAAACGAGTTTTTTGGGCATTTAAGCCACGCATCATGGGATTTAGATTATGTCGTCCTGTTATTAGCATTGATGGCACGTTTCTTCATGGAAAGTATTTAGGGACCATGTTAATTGCCGTAGCAGCCGATGGAAACAACCAAATCTTGTCGCTTGCATTTGCTATCGTTGAAGAGGAGAAACATGATAGCTGGAATTGGTTTTTGCAGCATGTTAGAGATTATGTGGTCCCAAGCGATAAGGATATTTGCTTGATCTCAGATCGCCATCCCGGTATCTTAAGCACTGTGAGGAAAAATCGGTTATGGCAGCCACCTTATGCCCATCACCGATTCTGCTTGAGACATATTCGTAGCAACTTCACAAAAAAATTCAGTAGTTCGGAGCTTAAGAAGCTTATTTGGGCTACTAGGAAGGCTACTCAAGTTCGCAAATTCAACGAGTTGATGGAAGAGGTCCGAAATCTTTCTTTAGAAGTAAAAAAGTGGTGTGATGAGATACCCGTTGAACAATGGACACTTGCACATGATGGTGGTAAACATTTTGGAATGATAACGACCAACATCTCTGAAGTATTTAACAGTATTTTGAAAGGATCTCGAGGCTTACCCATCACAGCACTAGTCCAAACCTCTTTTCACCTCTGTGTACATTACTTTAATTTGAGAAGAAACCTTGCGGCAGCCTCTATGGCAGATCAAATACATTATGTCCCTTCCATCATTCTTGCAATTCAACAAGCGAAAAGGAAAATTGGTTCTATGTTTGTGCAACCTTATAACACGACCGGTGATCGGGGGGACTTTTTGGTGAGAAATAAACGCGGCCAAAATGCACAGGTTGTGCGGCTTCAAGATAAAACATGTACATGTGGGAAGTTGACAACATATGGAATCCCATGTTCTCATGTTCTAGCATGTTGTGCAGTGGCAAAGCTAGATCCTTATGCTTTTATCAGTGCCTGGTTTCGGTTCGGGAATATTGCAAGATATGGGCTGAAATGTTTCAACCACTGGAGCATCTAGATTACTGGGAAGAATGGACCGGTTGTACATTCATGCCCCCTGCTGTAAATAGAGGGAAGGGTCGACCAAGATCAGTCTGTTTGCTCAATGAAATGGATATTCGTCTAGAGCAGCAGTCAAAGCGTTGTGGATTATGCAAAAATATTGGCCATGACAAGCGTACATGTCATGCAACGAAAACAGCTCAAATCACAACGTTTGACACTTGAAAAGAGTCGGCTCCTATCCTTTGAATTAATATCGTCTATGTTGTATATTATGGTCAAACTTTTGTGGAAAGAATGTAGTCTTTTGGTTAAAACTCTATGTCATGTACCTATTATTAGTTTTCAAACTTTTGAAAGTTGGAAGTTAATCTCCACATAGATCAACACAATGTTGTGATACAAACATAATCAAGAGTGACAAACCTTATTTCATCATATAAGGTAGTCACTTCGTAGGCCCTTTTTTGTTGCACTTTTCTCACGTAAGCAACCTGCATCTACCTTACCATGCTTTTCCCATGAAAACCGTTACTTCAAGTAGACCTTTTTGTCTTTGCTTCTCGTCTTCTCTGCATAACTTTAAATATCTCAGCCTGCCCTCGTATGCTATGCGAAGAAGATGGTGGTATTGCAATTGATGCTCTAGAGTGCTGATGAGTACGGTGAGAATCATTTACATGTAGTTGTTCCCACCATGGTTCTATGTCTTTGTCATGCTTTCTTTGCCGCTTAAAGAATCTCGTGTGGCATGTGAGTGATGCAAAGAAGCTGGTTATTAACAGCATAGCATTGGATGGATGGTTGGTGGCAAACCTTATTTCATCATATAAGGTAGTCACTTCGTAGGCCCTTTTTTGTTGCACTTTTCTCACGTAAGCAACCTGCATCTACCTTACCATGCTTTTCCCATTAAACTGTTACTTCAAGTAGATGTGATTATTCACTGGACAGCTTAACAACTCACTGTGTGTGTCTTTGTGTGTGTGTGTGTGTGTGTGTGACGACCACGACATGATATTAAATCAAGCTGCTTCTTTTAAATTTAGATGTGATTATTCACTGGACAGCTTAACAACTCACTGAAAAGCTGAATGATGTCCGGTGCATCCGTTTGTTGTAAATGTCAACTGATGTCTCACTGAAGACAGATGACAAACCTTGAATTTTAAGCAGCTTTAAGTGACAAAACTGAAATTAGGTGATAAAACTTGAACTAGGTGACAAAACTGAAATTAGGTGACAAAGCTTGAATTTGAGATGAAGCCTATAATCAGTTTATTATTATTTCGTGCATTGTGTTTTTTCACGCTAATTAACATTCAGTTTCACAGGTTTTTGTGGAGATGGAGGGATTAAGACAAGAAGGACCAAGACAGGAGGAAATTGTGGAGCATTTGGTAAATCCAGGGCCCGTCGATCCTCTTGTACTACATTTGCAACATTCTCATCGTTCCAGCTGTGTATGGAATGGATAGGTACTTAATTTCGTTATCAACTGTAATTATTCCTTATTAATTTAACTGCTATAGAAAATGCATGCAGGTTGATAAGGTATTGACATGCCGACGAGCCCTAGGACCACTGGTTCGGAATCGCGGTGGGAATCGAAGGATGGAGCCACATGCGCGTGTCATGCAGTACTTGGTGCGAGTTGGTTTTTATGGGCTTTACCGAATCATGGAGGTTAGACTTGATCATGCTTTCATCACATCACTTGTTGAGCGATGGCGGCCTGAGACCCATACATTTCACCTTCGTGTTGGGGAGGCTGCAATTACATTACAAGACGTGGCAGTGTTGTCTGGGCTACCCATTGACGGTGATGCTGTTACAGGTGTTGACACTACACGTTCCACGAATGCGTGGCAGGAGTATTGTCATATATGGTTAGGTGTCAGACCACCTGAAACGGTCATACATGGAGGGTCAATACAACTTCGCTGGCTGATGGATCAATTTATGATGTTACCAGAGGGTTCAGATGATGAGATTGTACAACAGCATGCCATGGCTCTTATATTGGCCTTGATTGGTGGTGTTTTACTCCCAAACCTATCTGGCGCTAGGGTTCCTCTTATGTACTTAACTTTGCTTCAAGACCTTAATGCTGCGAGTAGGCGTAGTTGGGGTAGTGCAGCTCTAGCTTACTTGTACCGTGAGATGTGCCGAGCAAGCAGGAGTTCAGCATATGAGATTGGGGAACCCCTAATTCTGTTGCAGGTAAACTGAAGTGTTAATCTCCATCTTTTTCTATACGAGATCTTATCATTGATCCTTGTTTGTAAAATAACATGTATAATAGTTATGGGCTTGGGAGAGGTGCCCTAACATGCGTCCCGAAAGAGGCTCTGAAAGAGTCCCCCTGTAGAGGACCGTGCACAACCTGTTGCTGCTGACATACAACATAATGAGATTGCTGGTGATGCACTTGTTACTGGTGGAGGCCCTCCCCAGCCACATGAAGTCAAGCCTTTACCTCGAGACCCTTTGGGTAGGAGGTAAGCCCTTATTCCTGGTTAACAATAACAGTTGGATAGTTTCACAGGAAATTCATCAGACAAATTCATCAATGATAACTTTTACTATCCAAGCCATGTAAATTCACCTATACGATGTCCATCTACAGCTATTAGAGTATATAGGAAATTGTACAAAATGATCTGAAGCCAAAACATTCAGCATCAATGAACTGAACATTTGGACACAATAATCTTTTCATTTTGGTGGTTGAAAACCACCTCGATCACTACAACCATGCTAGAAAATAAGATTGAAATTTAACTGAACTTCTTGTTCAGATGTTTTATGTTATGAGCCAGTTTTATTGAAGTATGAAGGTTTATACTGCTGGAGTCTCTGTCAAAAAGGTGTGTTGTTAATAGTGCTCCCGATTATCATAAGGCAGCTCTACTAGATTAAAGGGATGACATAGTAGAAGTCACCCTCCACTTGGCTATAATGGGAGTGGATTCCTTTATTAGCGGAATGTCATGTATCAAAATACATGACAAACAGTCCTATTTGAGAACCAATTAGCTGATCATTTGCTACTTGAAAACATGACCCATCCCCCCACCCCACACCTGTAGAATAAGTGAAGAAACCTCATACTTACCGCTGAATGATTGGCAATTGGTGGATAAAACTCGGATTAGAATCCCCTAATTCCCTTTTAAAGGCGGACAATGCCAGCAAAATGTGGGGCTGTACCCAGCTCATTGAATCCCTTGCATGGCTTTTTTGAAGTCCTGTGTGGTTGTTATCACCTCCAGCACTGAAAATATCAAGAAAGTGTATTCTTGGATGAGCATTGGACTTAGGCTACTGATACTAACAAATACATATGAGTCTAACATTGTGGGATAATGCTGCCTGCTCACAGCCTGTTCTTGTTTCTGCCCATGGGAGTCTTTGCTCAATGCATTAGGAACAATTATCATACTTGTGATAGTAACATAGTCTATAGGAATTGTATGCTTCTATGGTTACTTTCACCTTTTATGTTTATTAACCAAACTTGAAAATAACATCGACAGGTGGCTTGTAGCACTGGAAAGTGACAAGGTAGGATCACAGTGTCTCAGGGGATATAGGGATAGCTGGACAATTTAAAGTCAACAGAGGTTTGTGCTTAAGTATTCACATGTGGCACATAAGTATGTAATTGGCTTGTTGTGATGTTATTTTAAATCATATGCCTTTTACATCCCGCAGTTCATATGGCAACCATATGACTTAGCTTCACTACCGGTGCTTGACCGGAAGGCATGTTTGGATGACTCGATCGCCGCTCATCTGCTTCGAAAGAGTGGAGTGGCACTTCCCGGACCGTGTTTGCCCGCAATACAACATGAGCCAGGTGATCCCCCGTGATTGTGACACTCGTGGTGAGGTCCTTCATAAGATTGATGGTCGTGGCCACCCGAACACCGACTGAGAGCTGAAACATCGTGTCTACATTGACATTTGGAATGCTCGTGCAGATACTATCTATGGTAGAGAGGCGGCATGAGAATATGTTGATGCAGGGTACTCTAGCCCATACATGTTGTGGTACCGCTCGATCACCCGTTTGTTGGTTGGCAAACCGGTGCAAAATATACCATCTGGATACCAAGGAGGGCATGCTACTGTAGAGATGTTGGTATGCATCTTAGGCCCTTTCTCCATTTAAACGTTAGCAACTATTTATATCTTTTTCTATATACAGTGACCATTCCCACTATTAACCTTAGTTATGCTCTAAGATCATTTTCTAGATACAATGCTCAAGAAACAACGACATGAATCCCTTTTGATTCAATTAGGATTGTGTGTGTACGTTTGGGGTTGGGATGCTTTCTTAATATGAGACCATGATAGAAACTATCAAGTGCAGAGCTTGAAATTAGGACACATATGCAAAGAATTTGCTGTCTTCTTTCCACTCCACTTCACCTCAGATAAAAGAATCAGATTTGAGCAATGTTATAGCCCCATTTCTTTGTTACAGGTTATCTAAGGGATTAGGGATTTTGCTTGGCAGAATTCCTGGCAAAAAACCTGGCTTGGCATGGGTGATTGTGTAGGGGTTGTGGTATACTGTTACCTCATTTGGCACATATGTTGGATATGGGGTCCCAAATGATGAAGTGCAAAGCAAAGACCTCTAAAATAATGCATTTGGGATGTTGTTTTAGTGTAAATATCCTCCTGTGATGCTGCGTGAAACATCAAATCTGTGAAAAAACTTGCTTATTTTGAATTTGGGATGTGGTTATTAACAAACTTGCTTATTTTGCAGGCACAACAAATCAAGCGCATATTCCACGTTACTGATACTACTGACCCTAATACAACCATTGAATCCCTTGCAAGTATTAAGGTTGTGTGTCGAGAAGCACTGTCGGCCATTTGTGAGGCTGAACGAATCTCAGCCGGTGCACAACCAGAGCCATGAATCCAGGATCCGACATAACCAGCTACTCAGGTCCGACGACCACCCGTGCACGTCGAAAGGGACCGAGACCGACCATTGAGCCGGTCACCGTAGCACCGATAGGTGCACCAGTACCAAACACTGCATCAACGTCACACGTGCCACCATCAGTCCAACCTCATTTGTAGGTTTTGCCTTCACCATCACCTGTAACAGCTGTAGAGCATGTGCCTTTGACATCCCATTCCACAACCAGGACACCCCCTGCTTATGGGCCATCATCTTCCACACTTGAGAGATCCGACCGACCTCATACACCAGGATCAAATGCCCCTATATCAGCAAATGAGACAGTAGCTATACATCACAT
Source organism: Escallonia herrerae (assembly GCA_033070095.1). NCBI lineage: Eukaryota > Viridiplantae > Streptophyta > Magnoliopsida > Escalloniales > Escalloniaceae > Escallonia > Escallonia herrerae. Next base: position 156,184 of record JAVXUP010002004.1, on the reverse strand, counting down.
GCCATCACTGCCGCTTCATGAATCTAAAGTGGAAGGTTTAGTCAAGGATATACCTTCGAAAATCCCTCCCAATTCTACTGATCCACTTGCTTGTTATGAGATGGTACAAGAACAGCTGGAACCTATTGAGAAAGAGACACATGGGTCGGTTCCATATCACAGCGGTAGCAGTTTCGTTATAGGTGGTAGTCGATCCTTAAGTCATGGACGAATCACTGGTCAAAGTAGAGGATGTTACATTTCTGACCAGTTTTTTGATGCCATTCTACGAGCTCGACGAAGTCAACATCCCCATCGTCTTATAGCACCTCATGAGATTTGTTCACCTGTGAAAGATTCAGTTTCACAGGTTACAGAGGAGCCTCCTCCTACGTCGAATTATGGATCACATTGTGTTATGATGGAGCAACCTGCAAAGCGCCCTAAACTCAAGACATACGCCAAGAGGAATCCTCTGAGGGCAAAGAAAGGAGTACGAGCACCATGTGGAACTTAGCTTTGCATATTAGCACACTCATGAAAAAGTCCCCTAACCTTAGTAAAGGCAACATGTTGACTTAGCTATTTTGTGAGGCTGTACGATAATCGTCTAGCATTTTTGGGATGGTATGTAATGGTTACTCTTTGAAGTGGCGATGGAATGTAGCATTTAGATTAATGCATGTTAAGTATACGATGGATTGCGCAAGTAATTGATGGTTGAATGCAGCATTTAGATTAAATGTGTACTATGGTAGAGTGTAGACATAAGGTGATTGTACATCTTTGGATAATGTGGAGTAACGAATCTTAGTGATAAATTGTAATTAATAGTTTGAATGCAGCATTTTTTCTCTTGCTTTGAATTGTTGTCGTCTGGTATTGGGAAATAGTTGCTCCTGATACCCGTATTATGGAGTATCTAAAATTTCAATCAAGTTTATGAGGGAAATTATGATATGCTTCATGTATCAGGGACATGGTAGCCTCTCACCTGAATGAATGAGTTTTTCGATGAAGTTTGTTATATTTATTTACTTGCACTGAATATATAGTTTCATTCATTGCTATTTATGTTTGTTTTTTTACAGGTATAACGCATTGGGCTTATCAACAACCATTGACTATTGATTTTTAAATGTGTGGATGTTAATTCTGTCACTTTGGTACTCATGGAGAAGATACAGTCAATGGAGTTCAGGCATATGCGGCAGCTTATACATTCTATTCTGATTCCACTTTTCAAGGGTTGCCCTTCAGATTTGTGGGAGGTGTGGCTATAAAAGCTCCTGCATCCATAACTTCTCTACTCTTAGCAGGCTCTTTGCTGCTCGTGGTCCAGTCTTACAGGAAGGCCGAGCAAGGGTTCCAAATCTTCGTGGAATACTAGTCACGAGCTTACTTAAAAGTGGAGGTTATGGAAGAAAAATTACCACAAGATTTAACTCGTGAGATTTGTTCATTCCTCTCTGTTATAGCTTCAGCAGGAATGAATGGGCTTCCTTCATTAGAGCAAGCTGGGCATGTTATTTGTGTGGATATGTCCAGTCTTAAAGACTTGGATGCATTTGCCTCAAGCTGTATGGTTGGTATGTGCGAATCACATCATTTTTTCTAACCAAGCAGTTTTATTGACAAAAGTTGAAAACCCTCGTATACGTTTGCTGACAGTCGAAAATTTAACACGTAGCATTTAACCAATGTTCTCGGATTTCCTGAGGCAACAAATACACCCACGTACAAGAAACAAAGATTGTAGCAGCTCGAGTTCTTTTCGTTCCATATATATATATATATATATATATATATATATATATATATATATATATATATATATCTATATATATATATATATGTGTGTGTGTGTGTGTGTGTGTGTGTGTGTGTGTGTGTGTGTGTCAAATTCGGCTTGAAATCAACATAACAAGCACCCATACTACACAGGAGCTAAATGTTAGACCCCAATTCATGTACAATTTGTCTAAGGTAATTATAATTTTTATTCTTTCTTTTTTCTTTAAACGTTTTAAACGGTACTCTAAAGCTCTATTGGTAGTGCATTATAAAACTCTCTTTTGTTTTAACATACAATGTGACTTATTAATCTTAATAGTACATCTCAACAATTACCTTTATTCTGCATGTAATTCAGCATGACATTGTTAATCTTATGCATATTAATTAAATAGTTTCTTCCTGGAAATTTTCAACTAAAAGTCAAAACTAAACCACTAAAAAATTACCCTTAATTTTTTTTTATGAACGTCTAATCTAAAAAGGGTATTTAATGGAACAGAAATGTTACAAGTCAAAAAAACACCTTTACTCACCATAACCTTTTATGGAAATATCAATTAGAAAAGGCTATTCTACAAGAAAAAAAAAGGGATTAGCCATTTAAGCCCATGACAACTTTTATTTATGTATAGGTATAGCTTTAGATAGACTTGATCATGCAGAAGTGTTGTAATAGATCCTACCAATTGCGCAAAGTACACATGTGCAACCACAAAAGTATTACACAAACAAATGCATTAAAATAACGTCAAGTGCAGTGGCGAGGTTCGCTTATTACAATGACGTGTAAAACCGATAACGGAATAAAATCCTAACACATAGTGGGCAGAGGGATATTTCACTCTTCATTAGACATATATTCATCAGATAAGTACTGATCATTGGTTAAAATATTGTTTCTCTCGTTTGAAGTGAGGTGCCTCCCACTAGCCTCTGTCATTTCTTCAGCAAGTTGAAGCATGTAAAATCATTTTCTACGCAGCAACATTCGGTTATTCTCCTTTCGAATTCGGCTCACAACTTTCTTACACTCCTTAACTTTAGGCCATGACATACTAAGTGAACGACGATGCAGCAAGGGTGCTCCCAGGGCGATGAGATCTTGGTGTAGTGCTTTTGATTCCTTAACTCTATGTGCCCATTCTCTCCGTAAACCGCAATAATACTCTTTCGGATCTGTATACTTCACTTCTTTGTAGTCGTCGTTCCTTCCACACAACAACCACACATTCTCACGTCGCTGATAATTAGAACTACCAGGAACTCCTGCCATCAAAAGACAATACTTCGAACTTTTGAACACCACTAATTTATACAACCAAGCCTACACACGTAGACAACATACATTATTATAAGAACTGGAAAAGGCCAAGTGAGTGACAAGACAAGTCACTGGCCATTTACATCCTGCATGTGTTTATTGGTAGACCAGGGCCTTTCTAGTAAAATGTTACATCAACCACGTTACTTTGTCTAAAGTAATCTCCAATCTCATTTTTCTCATTTGTACTTTAGCATGTAAAGGTTCTCAAGACTGTGAAAAATTGACCTCAGATAGGCCTGAAATTTGTGTTCAATCAGCTGATTTAGCTAGGAGGCTTCTTGTTGTGTCGAAAATTCACATAGTTAAGAGTAGTGTCTTAAATCAGCGAGAAGAAAATAGACACAAGTATGATCTGCTGCCAGAATACAAGTCGCGACATCAATTTTTAACTTATTTCTTTGGTATTCTAAGGCTTTTCCAACGAAGTATTACATCATTCTTACGCTGCATATAGTTCGTTATTAATCAACTAATTTATAAGGCTTTTTTTGTTGTAACGTCATGTGCTTGGCATGCCCTAAACTAGTCAAAAGACAATGCTTCGAACCCTTTGAACACCACTAATTCATATAACCAAGCACACACACGTAGACAACATACATTATTGTGAGAACTGGAAAAGGCCAAGTGAGTGACAAGACAAGTCACTGGACACTTACACCCTGCATGTGTTTGTTGGTAGTATAGGGCCTTTCCAGTGAAATATTATATCAACCACGTTACTTTGTCTAAAGTAATCTCTAATCTCATTTTTCTCATTTGTACTTTAGCCGTAAAGGTTCTCAAGGCTTTCAAAGAGGTTATTTGTGTGGGAAATTTGTGTTCAAGCAGTTGATTTAATTAGTTGGACAGTGTCTTGAATCAGCAAGAAGCATGATCTATTACCAGAATATGAGCCTCTACTCACCCATAACTTCTTACGTTGTGGTCTTATCGGTTGGCTTTTCCAGCGAAGGAATTGCATCAATCTTGCGCTTTTGCATTTAGTGAAAGACCGATTATGGGTTTCATATGTACTTTAGCTACATAATTTTAAAACTTCACATAGAGTTATTAGTTGGGTCGAAAGTTTATTTTGAATCAACTAATTTCACAAACTTTTTTTTTTGCTCTAATGTCACGTGCCTGGCATGTCCTAAACCACTAATATCAACAAACTTAGGTACCTCCAAACTAGCACGCCATATCAATCTGACGAGCAACAACTACGCTTTGATTTTGCTATAGCTGTAGACTTTTCACGGTGAATTGTCCTTCAATCTGTTCTTAACAGTTCAAGGATTGATGAAGCTCTTAATGAGCTATTATCCTTTCAACAACTAATATATCTGCAAAGTCTTTTCATCAACTACTTTAAAGAAACTTGCAGTGACTTGTGACATCTCAAAAAATATTAACACGTAGCATTTATTGAAGTGGATCCTTGTCACGCATTATATAAGTACGTGTCGTGGATGAAGGGCAAAGGGCATAGAGTGCTATAATCTTTGTTGTGTAAGAACTCTAGAAATGTTATATACTCCACGAGACATTTTTGAAGCAATGGGTCGTTACTGGGTGGGCAAAGATGAATTTCACTATTTGTTGCGTCCAAGTTTGCGTTACTCATCACGGTATGTTAATACATTACATGTAGAATGGTCTTATCGGTTGAATGAATATGAGGTTCTCGTAGCTGATTCACGATGCATGAATATACCCGTACCTCGCCAAAAAGCAATCAACATGCCTCGGAATACACATATGGAGCTTGAAAGGGCACTGCATCGTATACGTGAAGAAAACAATAGAATGAGAGTTCGTCAAAGTAGGCATAACCTACGTCGTATGGCACGTGAAAGCTATGCAGATGGCCGCAACAACGAAGCACGTTTATATTGGAACATGAGCTTTGAACCTGAATCAGTTTCTGATGCTCCAATGTCTGATGAAGATGACTCAAAATGGTTAGTGTTGAGGCTGACTGATTTATCAGTGTGGTCATGTCACACATGCTGCTTCTTTGTAAGATATATTAGTAAAATTTCTATGTTGTATTTCCTTATGTTCAGATGAAGATGGCTACAAATGATTAGTGGTCAACAATGCACGTCATTAATATGAACATGGCTGAGTACACTAGGTCACAAATTGCAGTGAGCATATATTTTTTTTAGTGTCGAAATCCTAAGGCTCTAAGCCTCTAAGCCTCTACAGTTTTCAAGAAAAAATGGTTATCTTGAAAACGTGTTTAAGAACCACGATTTAAGGAAGAAAGGAAAAAGTGCAAAGATGTAAGAACATTGCATTGAGATAAGAGACATACATGTATACTAGAAAAGACTTTAGAAGAACATGGATCTCAAGTTGCTAACAACCGACTACAACACTGTTCAAAGAAGCTGCCACAAATGGTAACTGAAGAACATGATCTAACTTTTGCAGCTGTAGGTGCAGTTTCATTGACTGAAAAATATTTTTCAAAGAGGCCGCATCAATTCAAAAAATCTACGACATGATCCAATTATGGCAGCTATAGGTATACTTTCATTAACTGATAAAGGCAATAATCATAAATATATACTACAACTTGCCACAGATGGAAACATGAAGAACATGATCTAACTGTGGAAGCTGCAGGTGTATTTCATTAACTGAAAAATATTTTCTTGAAATCTGAAAAGAGACCCACTAACCAGAGCAAAATCATGCTACACGGCCACGAACAGAAACATGAAATCAAGAGGATAGAACATTGTGGAGAACCAGTGGTACTCTGAGAAGGAGAGAAAGAAACACTCTCGGACGATGAACACCTTGCCATAGGAGAGGAACACACACGCTGACATCACTAAGTGCCCATATTTGAGGAGCCACACAAGCACTCCTTTGCCCATAGAAGCCATGCTTTGCAACCACGAGTTTTGTTGAAGTGAAAACCAAGCTTCAATTGAAATTGCACAACGCATTTATGAGAAATCATTGTTAAACCAAGAACAATGATTTCCATGGAAGTCGTGGTTTTCAACCACAATTTTAATTGAAGTAAAAACCAAGAACTCAAATGAAATTGCACAACGTTTTTAACAGAAATCATCGTTACAAAAGGCATTTTTCCAATGGAAGTCGTGGTTTCTAACGACAATTTTTGTCAAAGTGAAACACATTTGGAACAAAAAACGTGTTCACAAGACACGAAACATGTTTTCTGTTCAACCAACAACAGTAATCGTTATGACAAAACGTGGTTCAAAACCACGATTTATGAGAAATCGGGGTTCAAAACCACAGAAAATGTATTTTTGAAGCACGTTTATTTTAGAACGTGATCTTGAACCATGTTTTCTTATAAATCGTGGTTATCAACCACGTTTTCTTCAGAAACATATATCCCACGTTTTCCCTCAAGTCGTGGTTTGCAACCACGTTTTGGTTCAAGTCAGTTTTAGAATTTGACTAAAATGTTTTTTTGCTTTACCTCGTTGTTTACAACCACAACTTCTTTGTTGAAATGAAAACAAAGACAACTACATCACAATATGTGCATATTTTGTTTGGTGGTCTGAATCCCTTTGGCTTGTTTACATAACCTGCATGTGCATGGCTCAAGAAAGTTGATTAAGTTTCATTATCTTCATAGCATGATTGGACACCAATAGAAAAATTTGTGAGGAAAACAAATTATCATTGCCACAAGGTTTTTGCAAGCATCCCGAACCAATCCCCTTGATAGCTCATTAAAAAAAGAGAAAAAGAAAAAGATGCATTACCTAATTGGACAACACCAATACGATTAGGTATTGATGATTCACTAACAATAGTTATGTTAGCCTTTGTTTTAAACCAACATAATGGAAGCATCATAATCAACACAATTTAATAGGTTCATATAAAACTCTCAAACTAATGTGGATCATCCATGGGAAGGAGATTCATATATTTATTACTTGCTTGAATTATACCATCATGTCTATCTGCACGAACTTCCGCTGTTGATTTAGCATAGCTTTGGTTTATGTGCATTTATTGTAACTCAAAGGATGATAGTTTTCTAAATATTGTAAGAGTCTAATCAAGTCGAAAGCATGTAACTTGAATTAAAAAATTGAAGTGAATGGACAAAAACACTGCATGTATGTCTCTTATGCTTCAGAAAAGTATATCAATGTCTTCTTGCATCTTTAGACTTCCACCTTTGTTCTAACAAAGAAATGTCTTCCATAAAAACTGAATTGAATAGATGAAAACACTTTTTGTATGTGTCTCATGCTTAAGAACATTATAATGATGTTTTCTTGCATCTTTAGACTTCCATCTTTGTTCTAATAAACAAATCTCAACAAACACATGTTGCCAATGACTAATATAAGCCAGTCCATATGCTATTGACTGACATACATTTGCATATAACTTGAACATATTCATTTCCCATGAATGGTAGAAGCATCTACCTCTGTTTTTTAACATATACATCCGGGGCATTACAACCAATAATAACTAACAAATGGATATTCTCAATACGGAAGTACATAGCTACAATTATGATTATTGCCTTCATCAGTCAATGAAACTATACATGTGCTGTACATTTTCCACTTGATGCTGCCTCTTTATATTTTCACCAAAATTATCTACTGCCATTCAGATTTTAAGAAGTGCAATTTTTGCCATTCTGCTTTTTCCTATTCTCTCTATTTTTGGGTTTAAAGAATGTGAGTTCTTCGCACTTTTGGTGCATTGGGTGTAAGTCATGTTTTAGGTATATGCGGCACAGAGGGATTCTAAGTGAAGAAAGAATGTAGATGGTGCAGATGATGGGGGTGATGAAATGCAGGCTACTAAGGGTTACCAATGACCTTTTCTGTGTTATAATGTTTATCTTCAAGGAAAATCGTGGTTAGAAACCACGACTTCACTTAAAATTGTGGTACGAAACAATGACTCCAGTTAAAATCGTTGTTAAGAACCACGTTTTCAAATCAAAACTAAAGTCACGATTAGTAACCACGTCTTCATTGGAAAGCGTATTTAGAAACCACGATTTTCATTAAAGCGTAATCTATATTATTCAATTTTTGTCGTGCCAAAAGGTCTTTATTTATTCGGAAGGCGCCTTTTAGAAATGCGATTTTTAATTTCCTAACAAAATATATTTTTGTTTCCAACTTTCTCTTTCACTTTTGTTTAAATTAGACAAATGAAATGGGAAACATATATAGAAAATGAAAACGCCTTTGCAAACCACGTTTTCTGTGGAGAAGGCGCGGTTTTGAACAGCGATTTCCCAAAAGGTGATATATGGGTAAATAAGTTTGAAAATGCGGTAAACAGGTTATTAAGTTTTAAATTAATAAAAAACTCTAATTAAACTTCCATTTACCTTTTTTTTTCTTTTTCGAGTAATTCGTAATATCAGTCTTTTTTATTAGTCTGTATAATCTTATAAAAAACGTCGTACGAGTGTTGTCTCACCAAATCACTGATACGACATCGATTCTCAGCACCATCTCTTGTCCTTGATCCCGCCACTGGTAGCCTTCTTTTGCCCCTCCCAAGCGTTGACCTACCACGAGACCATTCAGGCAATGAATCACCAAGAGTACCGATCTACACCAATCTTGAAGCCAATCTCTTCTTGCCAACACCGCCTCCCTAACCCCGCACTGCACTGTCAAATCTACTGCCCTTCGCCAATTTATTGGATCGTGTTGGTGGCAGCACCGATTTGTGCTATTTCATATTAATGGTGGTCAAGAGATGGATTGAAGGATATTGTGGGTTTTTATTGGATAGGTTATGATTTATGATGGTGTTAAGCTATGTTAGTGGTGGTTTTCTAGCAACATTAGAGAGAATAACAAGACGGTTAGGCTTGATGGAGTTTGCAGCTAGGGAGTTGGAAAGCACAAACAGGTTTAACGATTTTCATTTGTCACTACCCATAAATAAGTTTTGCAAGTCTATGAGCAACAATTGCGAAAGTATTCGAATCTATATTGCATCAAATCCTGTTTGTGCTTTCAATTTTGAATAAATAACAATGTGTCATATATAGTGTTTCGAGAGAAAAGCTTTTAGGGTAACGGTAATAAATATGATATGGTGTAACCGACAGATCGCATGAAACGATAACAAAAGCTTGACTCTCTTTTTCCCGGAGGTCCCTCTGCCTCTTTAAATCTTGCCCGCCTGTTACATGACATAATCTATGTCATTATTGCGATGATAAATGTCTCATATTTCATAAGGACTTGTTGCTTTTGCATTCCAAAAATAATATTCTCAAATCTCTACGAACAATCATGATATTTAGAACACTTTGTGAGGTGCTTATGTACGTTTTGGTCACATATTCACTGTGCATATTCTCCAGAAACTGAGTGTCATTTTCTTAGGCAAACAAGAATGTGGGATACGTCCAATCACGGCAGAAGAGTGGTGGTGAAGATTTGGTCCCAAATATATGAACCTAAGATCTCTTTACTCTCTCTTTCTCTCGGCGTAACTATGAGAAGCCAAAGCTCCACCAGTCAAGACGGCGACCACAGTAATAGGTCAGTTCACGACCAATAAATTGCCATCCACCAGTGAAACTGAAGCTACTATTTCCTGTAGGACGCAGGCGTGAGGTAAGCTTCTTTGAGGTTGTTGGGTGACCGTTTTCATGTCTTTATTTTAGGTTCGTTTTTGTTACATGATGATCCAAGGAATTCATACTAGTAGTGCTACATAGAGGTGCCAGGGGGCTGACCCATCCCAGTCCCTCCAGACTTTTACTCTTGCAGGTTGGTCTTTGGCCCAAAGTAGTAGAATGGGTTAGGCCGAGCCTAACTCCCTAAATATGAAGGAGTCCGGCCTAAAGCAAAGGCAACATGACTAGGAGATTGATGTTCTCCAAGTCTTGTTGCTTTTGCCACAATCAGCACGTTTCTAGCAATTAACTCATATATTCTATATATATATATATATATATATATATATATATATATATATATATATATATATATATATATATATATATATATATATATTGTGAACCACCTTGAATTAAATAACGTAAAGTCCTTTGACATGAAGCAGCGACAACAACATTCATATGACTTAAAGGCATGTTGATCTTATCAAAGGGTGTTTGGATGTTTGCGTAATCAGGAATGTTTTTTTGTCAAAAATCAATCGCTGTTGGGTGTTTATACCCACCGATGATTGTAGTTGATGCGGTGCTCATGATTGTGGATGCTTTTGGCTACGTGATTTTGGTCATCTTAAAGTAGACACCTTTACATAACAATTTAGACTAATAAAATAGCTAAAAAAGTAGCCCTAATTTTTTTGTGTAGGATTAAAACTAAAACGTAACAAAGAACATATAATATCAGTTGCTTTAATAACCTTCAACTTATTTCCCTAGATAAACTACAAAACCACACGACTAAAGTATAAAAGTTAACGGACAAATCAAAATTTCTTAGCTAAAATCTATCAACTAATAAGCAAAGAGAGCCAGTGGGTAAAAGATTGAGCGGCCTACTAGCATATAGCAACGCACAAGAAAGCTTGTAAGGTAAGAGAGAGCAGGGGATTGTTATAAAGATGTGAAAAATGCAAAGGGAACAACTCAAGCTACACAAAACACCAAAATATCCCAAAACCTAGTCATATCTAGCTATTGGCAAGTCTAAATATGCCAAAAGTGCATCAAAGAAACGTTGGAATAAGCTAGGAAGAATATACCCCACATAATAACGCTTCAAAGATGGAATACTTCAATTTAATTGTAAACATTTTTATTCATTGTTTTGTAATTAGACATATAAAGTTGATCGTATCGATGACTATGACCTAAAATTGCTCACGGTTTTCCTTGCATGCATAAATTTTTTCAAACTTTCAACACTTGGAAAATTGCATTTTCAGGTATACAATCGATTGTATTGTTATACAGTTGGCTATAAGTTTGGGCAATAAGCTGTTAGAGTTGACTGCAATTGAATATTTTGAAAATTCAGCAGCTACTTTGGGAAAACAATTGACTAAATGGTGCAATACAGTCGACTGTGTTTATCATTAAGTGCAATTAATGCCCTACCTATCTTCAAACGGTCATATTAATTCCTAGACCTATATAAACTCATTTTGGGTATAGTTTTGATTCATTCATGATTGTATTCAAAGACCTCAGCAAATACTCAAAGTAGGTCTTCAATCTCCTTTAGTTTTTATTATTTTCTCATCCAAATCAAAATAGCTTACATTTGAAAGATATACACTTCCATAAGTCATCAGTACACGTATCTCTCTTATTCTTGAGCATAAACTTGTACTCATTAATTTCTTGAGATTTTTTGTACACAATATATCATCTAAAGGTTCTTGTAACAAAGCTTGGGGTTATCAAGTTTGGAGTTTTGGAATTGTCAAAACTTGTTCTTGACGTGGGTATAACATCAAGAGATTGTAAGAGGTTTGATCTTAACTCCTAAGGAAGATCATTCTTGTAGATCTAAGGCCTTTTAAGGACTTCCTTGGAGGGGTGAACGTAGGCTTGAGGGTAAATCGAGAACCATCTAAATCTCAAATGACGAGTATCTCTAAAGCCTTCTCTCTTTACATTATTGCTTTATACTTGTGTTGAGATTAGTTAGCTTGCTTATTTGAAAATTTGTGTTTGAGCTATTTAAGTGTTCATCCTAGTTTCTTAAAATTGGTTGTGAACTTGTTCATCTTATAGTCTTAAAACCCTTTTAAGCCCCCCCCCCCCCCCCCCCGCGCCCCGGGAGTTATTTTATTAGTTTCACTTTGTATGCGAACAATGTTTAATGGGGGCCTTGGCTTGGGCTGGATAGGGGCCAGGCTCGGGCTGGATAGGGGCCAGGCTCGGGATGGACTTCGAGCTGTGCAGAGCCGAGCCGAGCTAGACTTTAAAACAGGTCAACCCATGCCGAGCTTTACCAAATAAATGGAGGTCCAGCCCAAGCCATGGCCTTTAGCCCTTACAGTAGCAAATGGAGGTTCAGCCCAAGCCAACACCCTCCTCATCTTCACCACCACCCTTTTCCCAAATTCGACCACCACCCTCCTGCGTATATATATGTTGACTATATGCGTAATTCGGTGTCTGTCTGTCAGTGTCTATTTTTGTAGGATTATCTGCACGTGAGGGTGCAGGGGATTATGCATGTGTGGTTGGTGCGTGGGTGGGTAGGATGGTAGGGGGGATGAGGATGTAATAAAGTCTGTGTGAAGGAATCTGTGATTGTATTTATAATTGTGTCTGGATTCGTTAGAGACAGGGATATGGTGGCGACAAGGGGTTTTTGGGTGGGGCTGAGGTTGTTAGATGAGGTGGTGGTTAGTAGGGGTGAGCATCAAACCGTCCAAACCGATCCGAACTGCTCAAACAGATCAAACCGAACCAATCCAATCCGAACCGCCCAAAGATCTTAACGGTTTGGTTTCACATTTTCCAAACCGGCCTTGGTTCGATTTGGTCCACGATTCACATTTTTTAAACCGATTTCAAACCAAACCAAACCTAACCGACCTATGATATATTAATGTATTTTTAATAATATTTCATTGATATTTACACATATAAGGTACTAAGCAACTCCAAAATAAACAAATCTTGAAAGTTAAAAGAAACGAAAATATTAACAACACTTAGATTACAAAAAATTTGTGACCAATATCTAATTTATATTTACTCATTATTTCTCATTCATCAATGAGAAGAACTTATATATCGAATGAAACAAGAATACATGCAATTTAGAAAGAAAAAAAATACAACTTCAATTAGTAGTGTGCAAAGGAACAACGATTTTAAATAGGCAAACTGAACCGTTTAAACCGACTAAACGGAACCGTTTAAACCGACCAAACGAACCGTCTAAAACGACCAAACTGAACCGTCAAAACCAATGGTGTTTGGTTTGGTTCGGTTCACAAATTTTCAAATCGAGGGGTAACGGTTTGATTTGCGGTTTGACCCCCAAACCGAATCAAATCAAACCGTGCTCACCCCTAGTGGTTAGGTTGAGGGCTGGGGTCGTCGAAGGCAGGGAGCTTGGTGGTTTGGGGGTAGTGTTGGGGTGGTTTAGGTGAAGTGATGGTGGGCAATGTCTAGGGTTTGGTTTTGGTGGCATTTGAATCAAATGAAGAAGATGAAGTATAAAAAGGGCAAATTGGACATTTTTCTTAATCTGTTACAACTTTTAATAGATTATCAAAATCGACGCCTCGGTCAATAAAGGCAAACCACAGCGGGTGTATTTGTACTTTTCCTAATGAAGATGCTTCAGCAAAAGCTTCATAATGGTCAGAGTCAAGTCAGCTGCTCCCTTGACTCGTAGGCGTACGATTTCCATCTCGGACAACAAGTGAACTTTTTATCGGACATGGTGGAGTTGCTTTGGGCTCCACATTGTAAGTGGACTTGGCTAGATGTGGGTGATAACATTTTTTTTTTCATACGTTTGATATCATCGATCGCCAGTATAACCAAATCTTCTCACTACCGCCCTAAAACGGTGTTTGGCCAATAATGAGAGCGAGAATTGTGATGTTTTAGTTGACCATTTTCAACGATTATATAAGCCTATGGTGAAGTTAGTGTTGCGACTGCCTCTAGACGGCATCCATGTTGACGGTCTCATTGAGCGACGACTCTCTATGTCAATGCACACGAACTCATCTTACCTTTTTCAGCAGCCAAGATCAAGAGAATGACTTTTCACATTGGACCGTTTAATGCTCCGAGACTTGATGGCAGTCAAGCGTCGCTAGAGGTTTATGGGGGCAGATATCACTCAAGTTGCTTTGCCGTTCCTCAATTCTGGATATCTTCCCTGTGAAGTTAACCACACAAAAGTACTTTCAATCCTAAAAATCCCACCTTGAGATGGCCATAGACTTCAAGCACATCAGTATGTTTAATGTGCTATACAAGGTAATTCTAAGGTCCTCATGACCGGATGAAGCCACTCATGGATGGGCTTATATCACCTTTCTAGAATGCCTTTGTTGGAGGACAAATGCCATTTTAGCCCAAGAACTTAGAGATGATGTTTGTAAAAGGAAAAATAGTCGAGTGGCTGTGGCTAGTTCAAACTCAAGATGACTAAAGCTTATGGCTACAACTTTGGATTCCTAGTCATATGGATACATCTAATCATGCAGTGTGAATCCATTACCTCTATTTGGTACATTGTCTCTTACTTTTGTGTTATTGCTATGGCATATTACACTTGGTTCTATTGTCGGGTTAGGTTTTGCTTTATATTAAAATGCAAATCAACATCTAACTAAAGCTACGATTCAATCGGTTATTGCTGATGAAACTTACTACTCCAAGACTCTTGCAGTTTCCTTTAGCTCTTACCTAGCTTACTTGAGCAGAATTGTCATCTTTAGTTTCTTCTTATGCTACATTTGCTCTTACTTGTGAACCAGCTTCCTTGACCTTCCGGGATTGGGCAGGCGTTAGCCCCCACAACTAACGCATAATGAACAATTGTTTGTCCATAGCTCCAGCCTTTTAGCCAATCTAGTTGCTAGATGCCACATTTTGCATTCTGTACATATTGCTCAAGGTCAAGATTGCTTCCTCCGTGTGGTACATGCCCTTACTACTCATGCAAACGGAATTTTCTTTCGTGCACCATAAGGGGTTTGACCTGCTTTGGCTACCATGCCTCTTTAGTCACTACAGGTCTAGGAGACAGTATTGCGTCTTCCTTGAATTTTAAGCCGGACATCTACTTTTCATACCTGCGGTTTGTTTGCGATATTTTACCAGATGAAAGTGTCATATAGTAGTTGCATTGTTTATATGCTTACTCTTTTTGTTTAGGTCATCCATTGTAACTGACAACTTTTTGTGTTAGTGTAAATAGCTACTCCTTCCGTCCTTAATTAATTAACAGATCATATCTGACTTGTATGCTTATTTATGATATGCGTTATATTTTATAAGTTTCTCAATTCTACTCCAAAAGGGAGAAAGATATTGGGAGGGAAAAAAATTGACCGATGGGTTGGTGAAAGATTAAATGTGGAGAAAAAAAATAGAATAGACAAATATAAAAAAGGCAATGAAAAAAAAAACTCTGAAATATTTCTTGATTTAACAAGTGATCAACTTTTTTAGGATAACCCAAAAACAAAAAATATCATCAAATATTTAAGGACGAGGGAGTATTACTTGAACAGAAAAAGAAAAAATAAAAATAAAAAATCATTGGTGGGACCTAAAGATTTCGGTCTCTGAGCAGCACAAGCCTACTTGGCTCAGACTTCTCCTTCTTGAAGCATAAACTAGCTATTAGCATGTTGAAGGAGTTTAAAGCAATCTTATTATCCCTTGCCCTGCACTGCAAATAAGTAGCTCGACCTGCCTTCAAACTAAAGCCCTATGGTTAGTGCGAGGGTGACAGAATTATCACCAGAGGGCATACGAAATCTGTTCAGAGAATTATATCCCTAAATCCTAGCAATTAATGTTGTGATTGGAGCTGTTATAAAATTAATGAAATGAATATCACTTGCCCCTGCAGCTAAACAAAAAGATACAGAAACCTCCTTTTCAATAGACTAGTAGACAATCTCGTCTACATGACGAGATTGTCTTCGACATATTTCAACCATTCCGGCCGGACGCACATCCACCCTGACGAACGCCAAACCCACTAATTCCCCACCATCTCCGTCTCGCCAACGCCCCGATAAGCCTTCAAACGCTGGCTTACAACGTAAAATATAATCTATCAGAACATTACAACACTGGATGGTAGTAGACTAGAGTGCATGTATGCACAAAAGAAAATACATATTACAAAATAATA
The DNA here is from genome assembly GCA_033070095.1 of Escallonia herrerae. Lineage (NCBI taxonomy): Eukaryota > Viridiplantae > Streptophyta > Magnoliopsida > Escalloniales > Escalloniaceae > Escallonia > Escallonia herrerae. The sequence continues at coordinate 140,260 of JAVXUP010002004.1, read as the reverse complement.
CTAGTTGTGTAAGGTTGCAAATGGACAATAGAACCATAGAATATGTTGGATAGATAAACTAGTAATGAACAAAAAGTGAAGGAAAAAAAAAATGATATTCAGCAAATGGTCCTTGTGTCTGAAGATGCCGCGGCATTTGTCGCTATATCCCAAGAGCCACTAAAGAGTCATGCTTGTTGCTAAAGGATGCGACATACAGGGAAAAAATGATATTCAGCAAAAACCAAAACGGGGTTTTACGGAAATAGAAATCAAATTACCACTACGGGGTTGAATTTTGGGCATTGAGGCTGTCGTAAAATCGAGAAAGTCGTCGTCGATTGGCGGGTTTTGGCTGTACGGGTTTTTTCGGCAGCCCGAAAATCTCCTGAACCAGGGGGACATGGACTAGAACCAGCTTCCAAGCCAAGAACCAACCTACATCCGAAAAACATCAAAACACAGCCCATTGAAAGAGATTCAATTCAACAACCCAGATCGTAATTGAAACAGGGAGACAAAGATCTTACCCAGAGCAAGTATGGAGAGGACGAAAGAGACAGCTAGAATGGGGCTGAGGAGGAGTAGGTTGAGGTTATCACAGTAACAGAGAGAATTCGCAGACTCCATGGGTGCGCGGGTGAGTTGGGTTTGGGCGTGGGTCAAACTGGTTGGGCTTGAATGGGGGCTTAAATGGGTAGCTGACCCATTTAATTGCGAGCGGGCTTATCGTCTTCTCTATTTTCTCTTCTTTCTTCTCTGTTATGTTTAGACTACCAAAGAAAACAGTTACTGAAACTTAGGCATCTTTTCTTCTACTGTGTTTCCTCTTTCTGTTTACCGGAATGACCAACTGAGGTGCAGCATCCTCGTCTTCATCAATATTAGTTGACTACCAGACATTTTTCTGAAGTAAGATTGGTTACAAATTTGAGTAACTTGTGCACGTGCCTACTGCACTAACAACTACACACAGAATATCGTTACCAAAAAAAAACATCTTTTTCTTCTTCTACACTTCCTTTTCTCTGTTTATGGCAATAACTAACTCGGGTGCAGCATCCTTGTCTTCATCATAATAGGATGCTTCATAATAGCAGTTGGCTACCACGCATCATTCTTTCGATGTAAAAATGGTTACAAACAGGAGAACCTTGTAGAAGTGCCTCAGGCACCATTAGCTATATACATATGACAGTTACCGAAACTCGAAACATCTAATTCTTTGTTTACACTTACTCTGGGATCCTCGTCTTCATCATAATAGTCGACTGCCAAACATCCTTCTTCAAAGTAAGTATGGTTACAAACTGGGGAATTTGTGAGAGTGCCTACTGCACTATTAACTAAAGAAACAAAAGGTAACATCGAACTTAAAAAGAAAAGGTACCTGACACGTATAACAGCTATTTAAAAAGCCCTACTTGAGAGGCTTCATACCCTGCAAAGTTTTGTGAGCTTTTTGTATCAGCTGTACACAATACAGCTAATCGGCTACTCGGCGGCACATAAATCCTCCTATGCAACTAAAGCACACTACCTTAGAAATTTAAACATGTCCACTATCATCCAAGTTTTTACAGATAAACTACTGCATTCAAAGTTGGCTTCTGAAAGAGAATTCTTACTTAATGGTGCATTATTGTTTTCGGAAAAGACTCAACCTTAACTACATTAGAGAGACGTCGATAATAGTATACCAAAGGCATGGCTCCAAACACTTGGGACTTAAAAATTCAATGGCCAAGTACACTACAGGTTACACGTCGAGGGCCCCAAATGCTTCTGAAACAAGTATATTGACTAATCAAAATTTTAAGAAAAGGAGAATAAGAATTTGATCTAGCACAACAAAGCAGCCCGAAGGGGAGCAGAACTAGTATCGACCATGGAAAGCGAGGATGAAAAGAAAATGATTAGAACAGATGCAAAAGTTAAAGGACCCTAGCAAAGCAACGCAAGATCCCAAACATTAAGAGATTTGGCTTAATAAGATGATAAGTAGAAAATCTTGTTCTCTCCATAAGTAACAAATATTTTAGGTCCTGATAACTCCATAGTTTGATGATCATTGATCACTTGGTCTTTAATACCAGGAATGATTGGATGAAACAAAGATTACTTAACTCAGTCCTATTGGCAAGGGTCCTACAGATGTAGTTTTAGAAAATTTCATTATATAGAAAAAGTGGTAAGAAAATTTAATCACAACAAATACCAACCTAGTAAGACTCCTATTGATTCCCATTGTAAGTATGTACCCAACTTAGAGAATCACTGCTAAAGTAATTGGTAGCTCAACATAAGCACATAATTTTATTAGAGTAGACATAGCATGTCCTGATGGTATATCAAGTAGAGACATTGGTATTGCAATACAAGAATGTCGAGATATCTAAGGCATACTTGGACTATAATTTGCAGTTTTTTAATAATATAACTCCTGAATTTAAAAATTGTAGTGATGCTGACTTAATTTATGTGGTTTATAATTTCATGGTCCTCCACGACAAACTTGTTCTGATTGCCTGTATGGAATCCATTTATGTGGTTTACACTTTCATTGACCTCCATGAGAAACATGTTCCGATTTCCTGTATGGAATCTAAATCTATTGCTGTCTCTTGCAAGTAAAGAGTTACTTTGCCTGAAGAGATTTTTGCGATGAATTCCAATCATAGATAAGACCGAAGGACCAACTACCTTATAATGTGATAACTGAGCCGCAATACACATGAAAATCTCGAGAAATAGCAGGCACATTTCTACCAGATATAAGTATATCTTGTTGCCTTCTTACCAACTGATCAAATGTTAGCGGATCCACTAACAAAACCCTTGTCGAGTGGGATATTATGTAACCACAGGAAGTATAGGTCTATTAACAGTTTCAAGAGAGAATTCTTTCTTAAACCCTTCCATCATATTGATGTCAATTTTCAAGTATTGCAAGTCTAGAACTTGACTGAAAAACATATGCACGAGAGTTTGATGGATGTTCATCCAAGAATTCCAGTGCATTGCATTAAGGAATAGTAGGGGAAAGAGTATTTGCTCATAAATCCCAATGTTTGGGTCACCTTAATATATCCACCTTAAGTCAAGTTGGGATTGTCCTACCATAAGTACTTCGTTCTATAAGAGTGGAACTAACTAATCCTGTAATCCAAGAGTACTTGCTGATAGGTTCGGCATATGGCCCCGAGACCCACTACCTTTGATAACCAAGAACTCGTGTATAGTGTGGATGTGTATCCTAGTTTCTCACGTTCAATCATTGGCCACCCTAAGGTATGCATCATACACTTGCTTCTTTCTTTAATGTGCATATTATCATATTGCTCCTCGTTATCAAAATGGTGGATTGTTGTAGATACGAGGAGTATTCCTAATAACGAGTGTCATGTTTACCCTTCGAGTAATATAACAAACCTATTAATATGATCATTACGAATAGCAGCCATCCCACAAATTGTCCTTTCAATAAGTGAACACGTTGGTCTATTTTACCAATGATGGGACACCTCTCCTATAATTATTGCATCAGCACCCTCTTCTGGCATTTGAAACTAGATGTTCTTGTTCCCTATACAAGTAAACATAGAAGATAAAACACAAGTATGTAAGCGGAAAGCACAGGTTCTAGGTATTTTTAGAATTTTCTACACCTATGTTACCACTAAAAATGAGGAGTTTGCGCAAGCAAATAAAAGTTAATTGCAAGTTCAAAGTAGCAAACCAAAAACCTACTCATTGTGTCAAGGATACCGTACTCGGTCTTTATCGAACCTCCTAGGCTTATGGTAAGAGTTCTTCTTTTCCGCACAACATCGTAAAAGCAAAGATCAAAAGGCAAACTATGAGGTCCTTGACTCAACCAAGCTGGGGAGTGAGGTTTCCTAGGGTAAGTTGTCCTGATGTCTCCATTACTTGCTGTTTTAAAATCGCTTTACTGCTGCACCACATCAGTATCAGTATAAGCATAATACTAAATGCAGATCTCAGGTTGGAAACATGCAGACAGACATGTAACTATGGAAAATTAACCCCACACTTGACTTTCAAACCCTTATAATCACTTATATGCCTGCTTGGGGGCATTTCCAGATGGGCTTCGAAGGACTAACCCATCTAAAAGTGCCATCAGCAAAACCTAGCAAGAGAAGTTTTTTGACGTTTTGTGGAGCCATCCCAGTGCTCATAAGCTTAATCACTAATTAAGTATACTTACCATCGAACAAAACTAAAGATTACTGCAACCATTTTAAGGAACGATTTTCCAAAACTTCATTACACCAGCCATTTAATTACAGGTAGGTACTCTAAACTAGCCCTAAATTACCAAAACTTGCTAGAGATGGAAAATCAAGACTTGAAAGATGAGATTGGTACTGTCTGCATGTTTTACCTTAGATGCCCTAAGCTCGTTTACTTCCATCCTAAGTGACTCATCTGACAAAATCAGACGTGAAAGAGCTCCAGTGCTTAACCTGCAATAAAAAATAAATTAGTTTTTCTTTTCTTTTCCAAGAGAGAGGGGCAGTTAGCTACCGAACACCACCAAACAACCAATTTCCATACTACATAAAGAGAAAAGGGAAGGAGAAGAAGAGAGAGAAGGGGGGGGGGGGGGGGTTTGGGGTTTAATTCCTTCATGGAGGACTCCAGTTGACAGTCCGCTACTGTTTTAAAAAGTAGGTCAATGCTTCCTACTGTGTCCCAATAACCAGGTGAAAGTGGCAAAACTCGTAAACTTCCGCTGAACTATAACTACTCAGTGGCTAAAGAACAAAAGAGAATGTAGCGTACAGAACTAATCATGTACCCCAACTTCTTTGCTGCATCCGACACAGAACCCTCTACTGCGAACATTAGATCTAGCAGACTTTGCAGTCCCTGTGCATCAAAGAAAAAGAATGGTCAATCGCACTCAACATAGAAGGTTGAACAATGCAGAGTAAGAGCTCAAAGTTTCAAATTATTTGGCCAGAGCTTCCATAGCTGATTCTAAAATAAATTTATGAGAGAAAGGCCTTGACAGACCATAGCGAACTTTGGATTTTTTGGCCCGATCTGTGATCCACAATCTGACCCTCTAATGGTCGACTTTGCTGGAAGAATTTGAAGAAGCTCTTGAGGAGGTGTATACGTCTCAAGATCGACACTGTTCCTGACTAGATCAAAAAAATTAACAATTTGCAAGTCAGTAGAGGCATCGGATAGAATAAAGAGATGTATAAATGTTTCGAGAACGGGTATCAGCACATTGGTAGGAATTTGATCATTAGTTCATCTGTGTATGTCCCATGCATGCACACAAACCTGTACTCCCATCTCATATTGGTTTTTTCCGTTTTTATATTGTTTTTTTAAAAAGAGAAGTATGGGAGAGATGACTCTCGCATGAAGTGGCTATCCTGTCCGTAAAGCATTACAGATCTAACATGTATTACATGTGCCTCAATGAATCTCGGTATAGAGTAGCCTATTAGTAATATTTACCTCATCCAAGCCTATATAGGCTATTTTTAACAAATTGAGTGATGATCCAACATCCAGCCAATGTATTGCACTCTGCCTAAATTGGATTATCTCTTTCTGCCTTTTCTGGAGGCATTTCTAATATGTCTTTGACCTCGTAGGACAGGCTTCAATTTGACGATGACTGGTCATAGTTCCAGAACTTTCCCGAAGTGACCCGAACCTAAACACTTTTTTTGATTAAGTGGGATGTTGTAGTGTCTTAGCCTCTTGAAGAATTTCCGCAATACTACACAAAGATCCTGTCTTTTTTTTTTGGACGTAGTGATAGTGTCAACCTGCAGACCTCAACTCGTTTGTGGATCATGTCGTGAAAGAGAATTGTAGCTGCCCTCTGATAGAGTAGTCCCCAAGTTTTTCAAACCGAATGGCGTAACTTTATAGCAGAAGATGCACCACGTGATGATAAAAGCAAATTTACCCCGATCTCTAGGAGTCAATTTATCTTATCGTAGCCTGCAAAGCAATCTACAAACTATACTACTTTGTCTCTGACTCTTTGGCATGCTATCGACTCTCAAGTCTATGCCTGTAAGAGGTTAATCATCACAGGGGAAAGCATCCTTCAAATCCCTACAGTCAACACCCGCCTATTTTACAAAAACTCAGTACAAGTGTTGGCACGGCATACGTGTCCAAGTGTCACAATCGTCTAATTCTTAGAACCTAGTCATGGGAACAAGGCAACATATTCATACTTCTAATTTTTTTTAGATACCCAAAGTAAAATGGTTCTGATGTGATGTACATTTTCTATATTGAAACATATAGAATATCATTCTTGGTGGTATATCCTATGAGAAGCATTGAACACATCCTATACCCATGTCCCAATGCCGAGTGTTCGGCACGGGTATAGTGTGCATGTTGAAGAGTCCATGTTACATAGACACACATCCTCACCTGACCATTAGGCCGAAACAAGGTACGATATTGGACAACCAAATGGGGTACTCAATGACTCTGATTTAATGCTTAGGAGTTTCATGGACTCTTCTTCGATTTTTGATGACAATTTGGATGTCAAGCTATTGTTTAATTGTTTACCCATCGGAAGGTGCATAGGTGGTGCTGGATGATTGAAAGATCAAGCCAGGATGCCACTACAGAATGGGCATTCCTGCTCGGTTTCATCCTCGATTAGACATCAATCTGCATATCACTGAGCATATCTGCAATCTCATCAGCTTTCATGTAGTCCTGCCAATCCACGATCACTTTATCCTCAAACGCCTCTAGAGCGGAGACAGGTTCTTCTTCAATTTACTCGCGATCATGGAAAAGCTCCTATCCTTTGACATACCACTTGGTTTTTGAAGCCAGATATAGCCTCTAGAAATGCACAGTAAAAGTACTTCTCACCTTCTTTAACAAAGAAACGATCGCGTGATGGACTTTAACAAAGAAACGATCGCGTGATGGACAGTAAAAGTACTTCTCACCTCTGAGCCTGCTTTCTTTTAGCTTCTCTGACCTCTTTCTTGGAGGGTTTATACCCTAACACATTCCGAATAAATTTGTTAATAAAGGGTGGAAATTCTGCTATCCTTTGACAGTGTCGGCCCAAGCTTTTACCTGGGTGATACACCATATTCCTTGTTATGCCCGGAACATGAATGTTGCTATAAGGTGTAACCTTTGGAAATTTCTTCCCTATCTTCAACTTCATACTCTAGAAATTCTATCAGTTTGCAAATTGCTAACCTGCTAAGAAGAAGAAATGCATAGTCATCCAGAAAAAAGCCTTGTATTTTTCCACCTGTACAACATGCAATACCTGTGAGTCTCCCGTCATAGTGAACACGGCATTGCCAAGTATGAACTTAACTTTACGGTGCCAAGTGGGGGGAACAACTCTTATGGAATGATCCATGGTCGTTGTAGAAGTAAATTGGAGCATCAAGCACTTGAAACTGTGTCGAATTTAGCAGTTCCCACAAGGGAGCATAATGGTGCCAATCACTGCCCGACGGATATTATTATAAGCCCTCGCAGCTTGAGGAAAAGGAGTGCAGTTGCTGGAATCTATTCCTAAAGCCTGGATGGTGCACAAAGGAGAAACATGTAGTGCAAATCTATTGTTGATGAGGACCAAAGGAACCAGCAGATGCATGGTTCAGACTATAAGACGGCGACCACCATTGTGGTTCAAGGGCGTCTTAGAAAGGTCCAAGTTGGTAAATCTAAGAGCATTACCATAGTTATATAGCCCCACATTAGAGAGGATTTCAGGCGACATCTACACTAGCATTTAAGCTATGCTGACGGTGACTGTAACAGGCATTCAGCAAGCTGCATGGGTCTAAGTCAATTATTTCAAAACCTGATCACCAAGTGGATATTATGGAAAGAGAAGGACTCTCTGACTAGCAATAGGTGGGTACGAGCGTCTGGACATGGCTAAGGGTAGTATTTGAGAATTGGGTCACAGCACAATGTCGATCTGAGTGATGAGCTTTGAGCTTAAAGGATTAAATGATGATCGCCCAACCCCACCATGTCAACTTGATGATTGGGCATTGGATCTTTCTGGACATGAGGCTCAGAAAGGGGAGAGATTTCTTGCTCATTAGATCTTTGATAGCATATTTCAAGGAGATACATCTCTCCATGATGTGCCCCAAGTCCCAGTCGGCAATGGGGTCCCTCCTTTTATCAACGAGGTTGGCTTCCATATGGTACCTACTTTCTCGATAATGTTTCAGGTGAATAGCTTTTCAAGCACGCTACTAAGTTGGTGAACTTTTCTCTTGGATTTGGCAACAGCAGCCTAACTAACTACATCCAAAGAGCCCAACTCTAAAGACCTGTTAGACATTCTCATTCTGTAATAGTTGGATCACTTGTAATACCGTCTGTTGTCAAGTTCAACATTGTCTATTGCTATAGTTTCCTTGCAGAGCCTTAGTTGTATCATGAGCCTTCCATCTGCCTTCAAGTAATGGCAATGGAGTTGCAGGCTTCGGATAAAGTGCTACCTGTGATCTCGTTGGTCTGCATCTCCTTATGTAATAGGTCAGTGGAATCCCAAGTTGCTCCAGAAGGATCTGTGGCATAAAGCTCACCTTGTTGCAAAAGGCTTTTCAGAAGAATATGATGCTGATAATGAAAAAACCTTTTGCAGATTAACTCTTGTTGTCGCTACTTGCTCATGGATGCTCTTGCAATGGATGTCAATAACATCATTTTAATGGTGATCTCATGGAGGAGGTTAACAGCCTCCACCGATCATCATCCACAACTCCCACAAGACAAAGCTTCAAGCTTCACCGGAACATGTACAATCTTAAACAAGCCTCGCGAGCTTGGTTTACCATGTATAGAACGATGGTCTGTGACCTAACTTTGTTCTCTTTCTTTGCAAATTGAATAGAACACTTTCCTCTTGGTTGATAAAGATGATAGGACCATCACTGGAGATAATTGATCTCAAACACCTTTTTAGCGAGAAGATTATGACAAACTTCATATCTTATTTATAATTGTGATACAAACTCTGCATTTCACAAAAAGGCTCCCAACAAGGCAAATTGTGCTTACAGTCTTATCTCTTGTCGGATTAAGAAATACCAAGAGTCTTCCACCACCTCTCCAATGCAATGTCACACTCACTCAGGGAGTTCAATTTAGTAGAGTCGAGATGTGCTCTAATCTTTTGTATACCATGCAGCCACATAGCAATAATAAAGATTACTCATTTCTTTTCCTATTAAAAATATTGTTGCTCAGTTACTCTGCCATAGAAGCTGAGGGGGTGTAAAGAAAGCACACCTTTAAGAGCTAATCGAGAGCGCAAGCGAGCTAAAGCTGATGCGCGATTATTATGTTGCGACCTATCCTCCGATGCCTATAACCAAAAAAGTAAATCTTAATCCCCAACAAAGTACCGAAAAACTAAGGAGAAATCATTAGTTCGGATAACTAAATAACCAGTAGGAAAGCGGAGTAAAATGCCCAAATAGTCAAACAGATTAGTACACCCATTCCACAAATTTTGTCCTGCTTCGGACATTAATAAACATCCCACTGAACTCAGAAAGTAATAAACAGATCAAACAGTTAACGCACGAAATGAATAGATTCAACGTTGAAATGCTCGAATTATAATCTAGGAATAGTCAAAAATTACGAATCGAAGGGAGGGGAGTAATACTCTTAAAAAGAAAACGAAATTGCAATTGCAATTGCAAGGGAAAAAGGGTATGCTATGGATAACCTAAACTAACCTGGGCAACGATGCCAGTGGGGAGGTGCTTGAGACGGACGGCCGACTCGCGCTTGTTTCGGTGTTGGCCACCGGGGCCCGACGCCTTGAAAGTGTCCATCTGGCACTGGCCAAACAGCTGCTCGTCCGTCATCTTCAGGTACTCTCGCCCTATATCATCGCTACCGCTAACGGAACTAGCACTTGCAGCAGCAATACTAGTAGTGCTGAAGCAACTGGTACCAGTGTACTTGGAGTAGGAGGAGGAGGACGATAATGCCGCCGCAGCCGCCGCAGCCGCCGCCGCCCCCCCTTGGATTCTCCTAATTGGTGGTGGTGGTGGGCATAGGAGGGCGTTTGAACGGTTTCCGTAGCGAGCAGAGGGCAAAACGACGGCGCAGCTATATCTCGGGGGTTGCAGGAGTGATTTCAAGATGGACTGAGCCATGTAGAATGATCTGCAGGACATTGACCACCCACCCGCAATTGCGAGAAAAGGTAATTGTTTCGATGAAGAGGAAGGAAATGTCTGGATGCGGCGGAATTCAAATTAATGTTAATCAATACTACTGATTTTGCATTTTTTTTTAAATATATATTGGGATAAGTAAAGTTCAAAATTACATACGTGTCCATTAATTTGGACAAATTACATTTACATATGTTGATCAAACAAAATCTTAAAAAAGCTTAACGGTTTTTAAAAAAATGATTTTATTGCCCTTATGTTAGAAAGTTAATTGTTTTACTGTCATTATCTCAATTTGAAAAAGAAAATCAAACTTTGTTTTGGGGGGGGGGGGGGGGGTCCCTAAACTTTACTCTTTTTCTCTTTTCCCCCACACCACCCCACCCAGTTCGCCCGCCACCCTTCCCTCCACCCCACCCACTGTCGCACCCACATATCCCAATGTGTCGCATCCACCACCGTCCTCCCACCGCCGCTGCAGTGCAACAGCCACCACCGTCCCTCTACCCTCTCCCCACCCCGCTCTCTTCCCCACCCACTTTGCCCGCCACCCTCCCCCCACCTCGCCCACTACCGCCGCCGCCATATCGCAGCACCACCATCCCCCACCGCGCTGTAACGCAACAGCCACCATTGTCCGTCCACCCTCTCCCCACTTTGCCCCTATTCTGCCACCACCTCCCCCTCACCCCGTTGCTACTGCCCCCCACCGCACCGTGACGTTGTAGCCCCTCCCTCGCCTAACCCCTCTGCACCCCCTTCCTCGGCCAACCCCGCCGCAGTTAGTCCCTCTCTCTTGAGGTAATACCTCCTTTGTAGGCTGACACGAATGACACTTCATTGTTACAGTTTGCCCTTGGTGTTGAGGTGATGTGACGACGGCTACAAGGGGATGGGGCGAGGGAGGGGGTGACGACAGTGGGATAGGGCATGTGTGATGTGGGATTAAGACCTTAATTTGAAAATTAAGCTTTGTATACCCTAACTTGAGCCCTAATCTGGAAATTAGGGATCAAAACCCTAATTTTCAAATTATAATATGAAACCTTAATCTAAAAATTTTAAAAATTATTCAGTATATACAATACAAGGGTAGTATTGTCATTTTAAAATGCATGATGATGACATCATAAAAAATCACACTTTTTAGACGGAACCCTAAAGGATGACACGGGTGTTACTATTTTAAAGCTTTTAGCTATGATATGTTACATTTTGAAATTTAGTGTCCTTGACTATAATTTCACACCAATCTCAATTCTCAAGGACATTGCTATAATTATTCCTTTTATATTTTATTAGAGGTTACCAAATTACTATCATTTATACGAGTGAAATGTGGCACACATATAATGATATGAATTTTATTAAACAAATTAAGTATCACATATAAGTATTTATTATCACATTCGATAAAATAAATTTTAAATTATGAAAACAAACATGTCCTTATAAAGAGTTATTTACTGTTCAAAAATTTTTCTTAAGAAAAGTGTCAACGTTCTAGATGGATAGATATCGAGGCACACTCAATATATGTGCAAAAATGAAGTTAGTAATATTATATTTTTATAAAAGCAAACTTGACTTTTAGAATATATTTTAACTATATTTTTTTAATGAACTAGTAGGATGCACGTGCAATGCACGTGAAAATTAACATGTGATAATATGAGATTATGGTATATAAAAGTTATAACCCGATCTATTCACGGTTCAATTATACAAAGAAATTTAATTAGATTCAAGAGTGCAAGTTAAAAATTGAGATGTATATGCATAAGGATTTCATTAAAAACGTTATGAATCCATCTAAAGAATATTAGTAATCTCTCAACCACCTATATCTTGCATAACTTTTATAAAATGTAAAAAGTTGTATGTTGATTTGATGACAATGATGGTCACCATTCTTTTTAAGTAAAAATACTTAATTTAGAAAAAGGAAAAACGAGTAACTGAGGAAAGTAGTTAAACCACTCGATCCTATCATGGCTAAAGGGCTTTAAACCCCACTTTAAATCATTGCAATTAGTCTACACTTAATGGTATAAAGTTCAACACAAATTGATATTTATCTTTTTGTTAGCATACTTATAACTGTGTTTTTTCGACCTTAGCTTTCAATAATTTTTACTCATTTTTGCTATTTATATCCTATGTTTTCTAACTTAATGAACACAATAATTGTTGTAAATGTATCACAATCGTCCTTACTCTCCTTATTTTATATAAAAAAATTTATAGTTAATTTGAGAAAGATGTTACTATAGGATTAGTATCTAACACATTTATTCTTTAGAGAAAGCTGCAATAAAAAGTTAGTAACTTCTAACCCACAAAATATTTTAAAAAAAAATGTGTATCTATTTGCAAATACACTACCACTTTCTAGAATTAATATTGTTATTAGGAATTTTCTAGTTAAAAGCAAAAGAATTATGGTTGCAGAGTAAATAATAACCATGCTTCAAAAGAAGTGCGGCTCTCACTCTCTCAGTCACCGCGGCACCACCCACAACCACGGGTCATCGGCTCATCGCCTCATTGGTAACGACTACGCCGGTCGCCGTCAAGTCAAGGTCCCACGCCTGTCGAAGTCTTGAAGCCCCGATTCCGAAGCGCGAAGTCGGCGAAGGCCCTCCCCAGTCCGACAGTCCCCACCCGGCCACCCCAACTCCGGCCAGTCCCCACCCCAACTCCGGCGACTCCGGCCAAATCAGATTTGGCAGATCTAGCTTAGATCTACCGTCTACGAGTCGGCGGACGAACCGAACCGGTCGGCGGTCACGACGCCTCACTCCTGAAATAGTGAAATTGCAGATCTGACTTTGAGTTTCAGTCACCGGTGGTCACGGCAAAGAACCCACAGCCAGCGACATTGTGACAACGACGCCGTTCTGGACTGAGGTCAGTGTGCATTTTGAACAATTTCTTTTGCTATTGAGAAGTGATTATTTGATTAATAATTTTAGGTTGTTAGTTGTCTATTTGATAATTTAGATTATTAATTGATGCTTTATGGATGTTAATCGTGCATTGAGCACTTGAGATTTGAGATTGTTGATGGAGGATGTGACCCAATTGAATTTTTATCACATTTGAGCATTGATTATTTGATTGATAATTTTAGGTTGTGTTAATTGTGCATTTAAAAATTGAGATTCTTAATTGCTGATTATATGTTGTTAATTGTGCATTGAGCATTTAAAAATATTTATTAACTTCGATATATTTTTAGCCCCCGGGATGAAATTCTGGTTCCGCCACTGAGGCCAAGTTGAGTGGCTGTGGCGTTACGTGAGAAAGAGAGGGCCTCTTTGGAGGAGGCTAGTGATGGTAATATGGTGGTGGTGTAGAAGAGCAGGGGTGGAATGAGATTAAATTTGCTTAGGGGGGATCAGTCTTGGGGAAGGCATTAAAATGGGGGTGGGATATGTTTAGCCAGTATATCTGTTTCATCGGCTGATGGTTCTAGGGTGAAGTTTCGGCTTGATAACTCGTGCGTGGAGACTGTTCTTTCAGGCTTGGCGAACTGCTGTAATGTTCTTGTTAAGTGGACTATTATTTTCGGAAGAGCCTCCGAGATTGGGAGCTTAAGCCATCGACAAAGCTTTGGAATTTTTGGATGATACTAGGGGGCGGGAATAAGACGTTTGGTAGAGGGAAGTCAATAGTTTGTTATGGTGAAATATTAAACAATGCTTTGTTAGAGTGGGTAAAATGGTTTTCCATGAAATGGGGTTTGGAAGGCCAAGGCTGCAAAGAAGCAGCCTTTCTTCGGGGCGGCACTTTGGTCTGCTATATTAACGGGTTATAACTCGAGGAAAAGGACGTTGTGTTATATGGTGTTTCTTGTGCAGGCAAGATGGGAAGGTGGTGGCTATATTTTCCGTTACTGTGCGATGACTTCCGATCCTTTCATAGCCGCAATGGAAAGGATGCAAGGTTTAAAGATTGCTTGGGGTGAGGGTGCTAGCAGTGAGCTTGGAAAGACTGAATGCATTGATTCTTCAAATGCATCATCGCACTTGCTCTTCTGGCATTAATTGGCTGATGCTACACATTGTGCCAGAGCTTCTTCTGAGCTGGTCATTGTATAAATGCCGAAGGGAGAAAGATGCGATATGGGATATAGCGGAGCTCCTAAGAATGAGGAATGTCTACAGCGCCTGAAAACTGTCTTTTAATGTTTTTGTGGGTAAAGGAGTCATGGCATCTCCTCAGAAGTTACTTTTGGCGTTTTTATGGTAGATTTACTTGATGCAACTGTCTTTTTTGACCGAAACTGGCTTTTTAATCTTTGGCTTTTGTACTTAAGGAGTCATTGGCATCTTCATCAGAGGTTTTTTGTGTATACTCCTTGTTTGCCCGAACCTCTCTGTGGGTCAATTTTTTAGCTATCTTTCACGGACTCATCCAAGAGAAAGAAAGACAGACACGTTGTTCCCTATTTTGAATAGTCATGCATTCCTCAGATCATTCACTCGTCTTCTTCAAAAAGTTCTGAGCACAAAATTAAGACGGAGTCTAGAACACTTTGTAGTTCAGAGGAATTTATAGTTGTTTTCACAAAGCTTTGTAGCATACGCTGTAAAAGAAAAATCTAACAATATTGTACTTAAAGCTACCTAGTTTAAATTCTGTGATTCTAAAAGATGTATTTAACTGTCTCATTATCCATACCACGAGTCTCCTTCTATTTGTATGATATGTTAATTTGAATCATCGGTGAGTTTGGACACATCCTTATATTTCAGGTTTTGAGGAAGCTTGTGGAGGATGCATCAAAGTTCTTGAGTGATAAAGTTGCTAAAGCAATGATCACTGTACCGGCATATTTCAATGATTCCCAAAGAACTGCGACAAAGGATGCCGGTCGCATAGCTGGTTTAGATGTTCTTCGCATTATAAATGAGCCTACCGCGGCTTCATTGGCTTATGGTTTTGACAAGAAGAGTAATGAAACCATTTTGGTATTTGACCTTGGAGGTGGTACATTTCATGTTTCAGGTATTGTGGCTATCTTAGTGCCCCGTTTAACAATGCTTTCATTTTCAGTTTTTAGTTCTCAAATAAGCAAGAACCAAAGTTAGTTTTATTTTTTATTTTTCACAAAAATTCAAAAACCAAGGGAAGTTTGGTTAAATTATAAGTTTTTGCTTTTCTACTTTATCTTATATTATTTGGGACAGCTGGATCTATGCAATCGCACAGACAAACTTACATGTGCAATAGTATATAAGTTTACATTGGTACTTCTTTTTATTGATCTAATTAGACGCTACTACATCAAAAATACCTGACTGGGTGTTTGTCATTTCCAAAATCTTCTTTCTTTGAATCAATGTATACGTTTGTCTTCAGTGGTTGCTAGAAAGACAAATAGTCCGACTCTGGCAGTGTCGTCCAACGTGAACACTTCACTGGTAACTAGAGTAGTTAGACGTTAGAGCCCTTAACTAGACATGGTTTTCGTGATAAATAAGGGAGTGAGATGAAACTAGCGACCACTGCTGCAAAATTCCCAAAACAAGCCCTTGGAGATTGCTTCAAGCCATAAAGGGATTTCTTCGGATTTCAAACCGTACCAGACACCCCAACCCCCCAACCCCCCTTCCTTCCCCCCCTCTCCCCTGCGGGCAATAAACCCCCGACAAACTAATTCGTAGGTTCACCTCCTTAATGGTTACATACCCTGAACTTTTGCTGAATGCTCCGAACACTTCCTTGCAAATGTTACATTGATTTTTCCTTTTTTTTTTAACACAAAATGCAGTTCTTGAGGTGGGAGATGAAGTGTTTGAGGTGCTATCTACCTCAGGTGATACCCACTTAGGGGCGATGACTTCGACAAGGATAGACCTGTTTGATAAATAGTTCCAAACACTTTATTATTTGCAACTGGTAAAATTGGGAACTTCTACAAGTTCTTTAATGTAACAGAGAATCGTTGATTGGCTTGCCGGGAATTTCAAGAATGAGGAAGGCATAGACCTTTTGAAAGACAAACAAGCTCTTCAACGGCTAATGGAGGCCGCTGAGAAAGCGAAGATGGAACTGTCTTCTCTAACTCAAACAACCATTAGGTACGCTTATTTTCACACCTTTTCTTGTTCCCGCTTTTGTTGTTCATAAGAGGGAGGGCCACAGGGACATGGCGGGGGTGGTTTTTACAAGTGTCTATGTTTTCGTTCATCGCCTAAACTTGCTTTTTTCCCAGTTTGCCATTTATTACTGCTACAGCAGATGGACCAAAACACATCGATACGACACTAACAAGGGCCAAGTTTGAAGATTTGTGTTCAGACTTAATAGACAGGTATGGTATTTTTGGCATTTGAAACCTTGAATTTTTGTTATTGCACTCATCAAGAGCTTTACACTTCCTGGTGGATATTCTACAGGTTTAAAGTAACATCTTCAAAAAAAAAATTTGGGGTCAATTATCTTGTCTAGTTCCTTTCGTCTACTTGCTATATTCTTTTTGTATGTCTTGTCGCCTTAACCACCTTATGACTTTCCTCATAGGCTTCAAACACCTGCTGAAAACGCCATAAAAGATGCAAAGCTCTCCTTCAAGAATATAGATGAAGTGGTTCTTGTTGGCGGTTCAACTCGTATGCCTGCCGTTCAAGAGCTTGTAAAAAATATGACTGGGAAAGTACCCAATGTCACAGTCAATCCTGATGAGGTTGTTGCTCTTGGAGCTGCAGTTCAGGTGTGTCTGCTTCTTGGCTCCTTTTCTTTCTTCTTTCTACCTTTCAGCCAACTTATCCAGTGGAGGAAGTTGACCCACTATGGTGGATCCTTGAGAACATTTTCCTGGTCACATGCTAATTATCCTGCATTTGGTCTTAAATTGCAGGCTGGTGTCTTAGCTGGAGATGTCAGTAACATTGTGCTTTTGGATGTGACACCACTGTCCCTGTGATTGGAAACCTTGAGTGGTGTAATGACAAAGATCATTCCAAGAAACACTACCCTACCAACTTCCAAATCAGAAGTCTTTTCTACTGCAGCAGATGGGCAGACCAGTGTTGGGATAAATGTTCTGCAAGGCGAGAGAGAGTTTGTGAAGGACAACAAATCTCTAGGAAGCTTTAGGCTGGATGGTATCCGGCCAGCGCCGCGTGGTGTTCCCCAGATAGAAGTCAAATTCGATATAGATGCGAATGGTATACTCTCTGTCACAGCTGTTGAAAAGGGAACTGGAAAGAAGCAGGACATCATCATAACTGGTGCTAGCACCTTGCCAACAGACGAGGTACATTTTTCACGATTTATCACAGGATTCGGAATCTCTATCAAAGACAGAAACATAACTGTTTTTCAATATTGACAATCTGATTTGCACGAAATCAGGCTGCCTAAAAACCTGTAGCTCGCGACCAATCAGTAATTTCTTTCAAATGGAATCCTGAACTTCCCTTGCACATAATAATGCTAACATTTCAGCATCAACTACACAAGTTAAGCTGTCACTGAAAGCCAAACACTAGATCAAAACTTTGGGACAGTAAGAATTGAACGTGGCTATATAAAAGTGCAAACAATGTTAGTCCCGTAGTGCCTTCATATCTGCTGGGTATTACCGTATCTTTATATAATGGAGAAGATGTTAAACCCGGTCGCTTGAAAAGCTAAAATGCTGGAAATGTTGCAGGTGGATAGGATGGTTAAGGAAGCTGAAAAGTTCGCAAAGGAGGACAAGGAGAGGAGGGAAGCCATCGACACGAAGAATCAGGGAGAGTCAGCTGTGTACCAAACTGAAAAGCAGCTAAAGGAATTGGGAGACAAGGTCCCTGCTTCCGTCAAGGATAAGGTGGAAGCTAAATTGCGGGAGCTTAAGGATGCCCTTTCTGGGGGTTCAACCCAAACCATCAAGGATGCAATGGCTGCCCTCAACCAAGAAGTGATGCAGCTAGGGCAATCTGTATATAACCAGCCAGGTGCTGCGGGTGCTGGTTCTCCTGGACCCTCGGACACGGGTGCATCTTCGGCAAGCCAAACATCTAATGATGTTGGAGATGGGGATGTTATTGACGCGGATTTCAGCGAAAGCAAGTGATTGATGCATGTAGGAGAGTTCTTAGCCGCGCTTTCTGTTCATTTGTGCATACCCACAGGAAGTTGCAATTTTGCTAGCAGTTAACTAACTTAAAAAAGTGGTTATCATTTAGATAAATGATGGTGCATATAGGGGTGAATGATTCTTCAATCCAGCTGAAAGTAGTATGTCCCAGGAATTTTAAGGAATCTGCAGTTCTAGTACCATACCGGCAGTGGTTGGTCTGGAACCGGAAAGTCGTTCTCCCGTTGTAATTTTTATTTCTTTGCTTTGATATGGGTGAAAATCAAAATACCAAGGTACCATCAGTGATATCGTACGTCAGATCATACCATGATATGAACAGAAAGCACATAAATTCAAAACCCTATCCATACTATCACGTCTAGGGAGGATAAAAACGTGACACATTAACCCTGCCTGAGGTGCAAAAGAGCCTGGGATCCAACCGTCCCATGAACATCGTACGTTCTGCAAAAGCAAGCTAGCCTCTGGGATCCGGCCGTGTAGAATCGAGCATCAGTGGGCTGCGTCTAGCCTGTAGTATAAATAAAAGAACAAACTTTGGCTGCTACCACGATTATAGAAATCTTTTTCTAACTCTGTATATAGTGACAATTAATAGCTGCTAAATGTCTTTAATGACTTTTTTGTTATCACTTTCAGCGACAACACTTAACAATATTTTTTTAGTGTCACTAAATAAAAGACATTAAAAATATTTAGCAACCATCAATTGTCGCTACATGAGGAGTCGGAGGAAGATTCCTTCGACCAGGTGGCAGCCAAATTTTTTCCTAAATAAAAAAGGAAAGTGAGCCATAATGTAAGTAGATTAGCAATAATTGCCAACTTATATCACTGAGGGATAATATCACTTTTATCCCTCAGTTTAAGAATAAATTACAGTCAAAGATCCTAACTATTGATTGCGCTTGTATCTAAAATGTAAAAATTTGGTATCAGGTATGTCCACTCTTAGAATTTCATGATCCTAACTAATGATTTTTGTTAATGTGGCAATACCGTATATAAAAAATGCTAATACTACCTTCTTCTCTTTCCCATTTTCTATGTCCTCTCTCAGTGCCACCCTAACATCATCAACCACAACCACTGCACAACCCAGTCGATCTGTTCCAAAATCTCACCCCAAAATCACAGCTGCACACACACACAGCCTTTGCCCCGCTGTTATTTCTGTACCATGATGACCCAATCTGTCGTCCCCACCCTGCTGCTCCACCAAAATCATTCTAGCCCATCACACTTCAACTCATCACTAGTTGTCACCAATAACCATCCCAATCAACCAAATTTGGGAATCATTGCAGCCCACCACCGTCGTCTTATTTTGACAATTAATGGTTTTCAGAGAGCACATTCTCAAATTAGATTCACCACCACCACTCTTACCAAACTCACCACCATGGCACCACCAGTGTAACGCCCCAAATTTTCGAAGTGTTAATTTCGAATAAATAAAGTCAGAAAATCTCAAAATTACAAAAGTTTCCCAAACAGGTTATTCAGAGCATCTAAAAAGAAAATCTTTAAGTTACATAATTAAATGTCAAATACGCTTAAAACAGTAATTTAATCCCCGATATACTCCTACAAGGAGTCAGTGGCGGACCTACGTTTGAACGAGGGGGGCTAATGTACCCCGTCAACTTCTGGAAAAAAAATTCCATTTCACCTCATCACCTGGTCTGTGACTCTCTCTCTCTCTATGCGAGACTGCAACTTGCCCTGCGCCGGCAAATCGGACAGGTAGGTGGACCAGCAGACAGCACTACCGCAGACACCCACTCGGCCATTTACCGGTGACAGGCGATCGGCAACGGCGAGTGAAGGCCAACTCAGATCTGGAACGAATGGAGGCGTTGACTGCTGAGGAGGTTGTCTTCAGATCTGGAACCGTCAACCGAAGAAGAAGCAGTGACCTGACCCGCGAGTACGACGGTGAAACAAGGACTTCACCGGCCAAGAACCTCTGCCGGCGACGATGTGTCGATGATCGGTGACCTGTGACCGGTCAATTGCCTTCATCATTTTCAGATTTAGGTACACATTTTTTAGATTTTCAGATCTGATCATTTGCTTTCCCAATTGCTTTCGTAATTTGATTTTAATTTCATGTATTGATGCATTTAATTTCCTGATTACATGTTGATTGAGAATTATGGAGGTATATTTACATGGCATGCAAAATCATCAATGTGGACAGCGAATCAACCTAGTTAGGATGCGTAAAATTTATGGGCTTATGGCCAAATACCTAGTCATACATAAAATTTTAGCTCCTTTACCAACTAATATTTCTGATTATGTGGATGTGTTGTTGAGGATGAGGTGAAGAGGTTTGAGGCTAAGAAGCGAAAGTCATGCTCCTTTCATCCCCAGATGTAAGGGGCAGCTTGAGCTATTTAGGCAATAGATTTTTTCAGGTCATTCATGGTTCTTCATCAATTTCACTTCCAAGCATAAGTATTTAGTTTGATACCATGCTAAATGTTCATGCTAACCTCTCCAGTTTTTCATTTTAAATTATTTTGTCTGTGTTGGGTGGGTGGAGGTGTGCAGAATCGCATTTGCTGGTTCTTAATTATAAAGACACATGAATCGTGTTGAACATGGCAGTTTTTGACCAGGTTTTACCTTAGGTAGTTATTTGTATAATTATTCACTAACAAGTCTTGGGTATTTCTTGTCTTAGACTAGTTTAATTGCTTTTTCTTTGGATCCTTCTCATATTATTTGGTTATCACCATAACCAATTGTTTGTTGGTTATATTCCTGGTTAATTCTCTTTGGGGTACTTCTAATATGTCTACCACTACAGTGAAGATGATGCCTTTTCTTTAGAAGAAGGCAGAGACGCTAACAATGTAGAAGCAAGTCCTATGATTCAAGAAGTTTCTACATTTCTTAGTTATCACACTTACATGGATAAAACATCTATTGCACGTTGGTCAAAACAAGATACAGAACTTTTTTACAAGGTACATATTGCTGGAGTTCACGTTCATTTGCGTGGTATTAATTTTTGTTGAATGTTATAAACGAGAAAGCTTACACATTTTTAGTCATGACTGTCGAAACTAAAGTATTTTTCATGTTTTTCTATATTGCACTGGGCTATAGTGTTGCATAGATTATCAAGCAAGTGTCCTGTCTTTTGTAATATATCTAATTGAGGAAGAACACAAATGCTTGTCTTATATATGATGCCTGTTTGATTTTGTTGATTCCACAATAGCTAAGATTATGGGATGAACAAAGATAAAGTTGAAGCGATACCCTTAATTTGATGTAGGACGGACTTTACTAAGGGTATATAAGATTATTAGAGTGGGTTATGGCCTAGTTTTATAGGTTTTGCACTAGGATTAGGGTTTAAACGCACTAAAAAGGGATTATTTTGGTTGAACTAGGGTGTTGCGAATAGTATCTGAGAGCGCTAATTTTTTTTGAATGTTTAAATATGAAACAAAATAAAAAAACCAAATAATAAAGGACAGGAAAACCTGTCAGTGCCAAATGGTGGGGTGGGCATCGACGGCATAATTAATGTGATTGCTCACGAACTGGCTGAGCTGTGTTCGAATCTGTTTGTGAATGCTTGGTATTACTATGAGGGCCCAATAGCGCCGACAGAGATCAGAGATCTTTGCGAGGGGTTGTACAGCAATGGCAACGGAAGTGGGTATATTAAGTAGGTGATGAAGGATATTGAGAGGTTGATGTTGAGCTTGAGCTTGGGAGGTTGATCGTGAACTTGTAGCAATCTTTCGGGCCCCGTCGAGTACTTATTTAATGCATTTATTTGTATGAACTTAAATATGTATTTTGTATTCGCTTTTTTTTTTTTGTGTTGTAAAGAGTCTTTAGTGGCTTTCATGAAACTTAATAAGACCTTTTGGATGTTTTTTAGTATTTTTTGTATATTATCAAAAAATGCGCTATGTTTTTGTGAGTTATTTTACTTATAAAAAAATTTAGTAACTTCGATATATTTTTAGCACCCCCTGAACTGAAATCCTGGTTCCGCCACTGCAAGAAGTTCCAAATTAAACATCCAAATCCAAATATTTCCTCTTATCATAATTTCTAAAAATAATCAAGATAACTCTGAGATTAAACTGCTAACTTCCAGTCACATTGCTAGGTCAGTAATCCAATTCCCTATACTGATTACCTGAAAGTAAAATAATAATGGAGTGAGTCAAATGCCCAGTAATGTCGCTCAACAGACCAATCAAAAGGGGATACAAAGATATCTGAGAAACGAGATCTCGGACGTACATAATTTTAACAGAACATATACGAATCAGAATTTTCAAAATACAAAAAAATGTTTCGTATAAAGATAGAATTTCAAAATTTATCCTTGTAAAGAGAAAGACACTAGGGAGAGCCATTCAGAATAAGGTCACACATGCCATCACTGATACGTGAAACCATGTTCAGAAAATAAGATCGCGATCTTTAACTCATCCCACTGAGTTAGCCCAAGTTCCAATTCACGTGGGTAAGTCAAAAACAGAAAGTCACATACACGTGACATGGCTCATAAAAATACTACACAAACGTTCAATACAAAACTAGGTGAGATACCAACAAGTTGCCTAACACATGTAAACTAATGGGTGAAATATACTTAACGGCTACAGCTCTCGCTAAGTACCACTCATAAGTTGTATAAAGTCATGTGACTAATTTTGGCAACAAATATTTTGAAATCAATTCACGCAGAGTATCACCAACGATTTCAAAATATTTAAAATTGGACTCTAGCGAAATAATAGAAAATGCGAGTTTGAGGGAGGTTGAATCGCCTAACTGAATTTGTAGGAATGATTCATTACCAATTATACAAATGAGTATGAAAGGATCCGACAAGGTCTGATACCTATCTAACACGTGGGAAGCACTAGAATCAACTTTCTATACAAAGAGGGCTGAAATGAGAAGAAACATATTGCCTTTTACGAAAGAACATAAACCAGTTTTAGTAATAATATAGGACCAGTATTCAGGAGAAGAAATTTTTGAACCAATACAAATATTCAAAGCAGGACCAGGTTGAAGCAATTTAAAGTATGGACTATACTGCTAAGCACACGGAGCTTAGCGGGTGGCAGGTTGCCTATAATACAAAGCAGAACCACTGCTAGAAGAAAAGAAGAGGAGTAACACCAATTAAAATAACTCTTAATAATGTGGGAACTGGGGACTCCTAAAAGGATTAGAAAAAGAAGTTGTAATGGTGAGTTTGTCATAAGAAGCGAAGAAAAAAAATACAACTTTCAAATACTCAAGATGGTGGCACGGGAACATCAAGGTAATGGGTAAAGCCGAAGATTTTGAGAGAGTAATTAAACAAAGGATACTGACCTTGACAATTCACATAGTTTAATTCTCAAGGGATTAGGAAGGTAAACAGTAATGCTCCATGACAAACGACAGTAGCAGAATGTTTAGAAATTCAACCCATTGTACCCACAAGTCTGACAAATTTGACCCAGGCAATTTTGAGCGAAAACAGATCGGCCGAAACCAAAACAAACTAAGAAGAGATGGTTCAAATCCAATGCACAAAAAACTTGAAAGAGTCAGATAATAATTGGAGTTACAGAAAGAAATTCTAATAAATATAGGATTGATCGGTCTAACACTGAAATTAAAAAAAATTTAACCCTTACCTCAAATCGCACAAATCCAATTGTATCAAAAGCCCTAAAAATTAACATACCCAAAAGTTTTAATTAGGTTCTAACAACGATGAATATACGTAGAGTTCTTACTACGAACCTCAATTCAATAATCGAATTAAATTCTCGCCTCAAAAGAGTTTGTAAAATCCCAAGAAGTCTCTTCCTAGGGATTCTTCGGTGGCTCTTCTGAAGTTTCTTGGATCCCTAAGGATTATATATTGCACGTAAACTCTCCGAGACTTAAATGAAACATACTTATATTCTTAAACTTATTAGAATTTGAAAATACCCATTACGTCCCAAACTTTTAAAAAAAAAAAGATTTAAATATCCGGGTTCTAACGTCCTCCCCCCTAAATTAAAATTCCGTCCTCAGAATTAAAATATACCTGAGGCGCCAAAAGGTTCTAATAACCACTTTGCATAAATTCCTTAGATTCCTAAGTGGCCTCCTCAACGTCTTGCTTTCGCCATAAAACTTTAACGAAAAGAATGACTGAAATTCTTACTTTAAATCTAACTGGAACACATAAGCTGTTGTGAGTGGCTCTTAAGCTTCCCTCCGTCGCCCTTCTCTTTCTCATTCATCAGCTATCTCACATGCCACCCAATAATGTAACACACGTTCAAACATGCGAACCCTTACATTATACACATATTCTATAATATCCCAAAAACGCGCCTAAGATCTCTAATTTTCAAATGTATTTATATTGCGCTCAATAACATAACACTCTATAAAGACTCAATGACGTAAAACTAATCAAAATTTTCTAATGGCCCAACCCGAGATATAAAATTATAGAATGCCCCGTGGCCAAATAAGTTAGACTTTTCATTTCCCTTTTTTTTTGTCAGACAAACAAATAATACAAGGTAAGGGGGTATATAGTATCATGACCCTAAAGCTTCCTAGACTTGTCATGCTAATTGGTCACATTATAAATGAATAGCACTTACCTTACCATCTTTGTACAATGATCTTAGTGCACTCTCCCGAAATCTTAAGTGATGACAAAAATTAACTCCGAGCACAAAAGAAACCTCAGTGTAAAAGCTTTACCTTAAACTGAAGATCCTAGAGTAAAGATCCTACTTCGGTTTAGATGATTAGGCCAATCCTTTCAATGCTAGAAAACATATCAGCCTTTATCCTTTTCTTATTCATTTTTTTTTATATTGCAAATCGTATTACGAAGTACGGATCAGATACTGTTATCAGATGAATCTGAAGACGGTCAACCGACGGATACATACGACTGATTGGAAACTTAATCAATCGCTAGAATGCTTCGGGTGCACATATCCATCTTGCATCTACGAATTGTTTAACTTCATCGTAAGAAGGACCTGGACAAACTTCAAGATATACTCGGTTTGGACCCTTGTGCACATACTTGTATAGGTACTTGACACTTGTTAGTGTACCACAAGTTTCAACATTGATGTGGCAGTCATATTTCATTAGCACCCATGGATTATAAGGCACAACCCAATGATTATAAAGCAATAGACCTCCCATCATCCCTCCTGCAATATATCGGGTATGAGTCATCCCCTAATCTTGTTATCGCAGAAAACGCTTTTGGAAATTGTCTTTTACAACTTTCGTTCTTCATGCACGGGTTTCTTTGGTTCTATACACCACATGGGCCATGTATTATATGCCTTAAAACTGTATTATACAATTCAGGCTCTTCATCCCTGTAAGGTATCTCAGCTCTGACAATGCAGTCATACTCTTAAGGGATATGTAACTTATCATCTTCATGCAAGATTAGAGTCAGATGAACATGTGGCAACCCTCGTTTATGAAATTCAAACACCAGAACATGGACAACCTCCTTGCCAAATATTCCTCTATCCATAATGTCTTTCTTCAACTCTTCATATCTTGCTCGGAATACCCTACTAAGCAAATCAGGACAATCTTGTGGTTTCTGTCCTGGTAGGAGCTCAGCTGCTATTTCTAGCCATGATGGGTTGCAGGTCATGGTGAGAAAAATGTCTGGTTTCCCGTATTTTTGTACTAATGCCATTGCATCTTGATAACGTTGGTACATGTCACAGGGAGTTCCAGTAAATGATGATGGCGTCCACCACGAAGCAGAAGCGATGGATGAGCTTGACGAATCTAAGAAAAGAAATTATAAGTAGGCTTGGGTTAAGAAAATGTTTTGAATTCGATCAATATTTTCAATGTGCTAATAAGAGTCCTTTACCTGTAGCATGAAAGCGTAGTAGTCGCGGCACGTGACACTTGAGCCATCATTGTTTTTGCTATTAATATCCCACCCATAGCTCCTGCATGGTAGCAACAATGGATATTGGAGAGGGTCATAATATCCAGCAACATCTAGAACATTCATAAGGTTTCTAGATATTTTTGAACCACAGTGTCTCTTGGATTTAAATTGCCTCCCTCTTCACCACTTACTAATATGGCAGCAACTTCTGATGCAGATGGGAGATTGTATTGGCGACGCTCTGATGGTTGCTCTTTTATTAGTAGTCTATATTTTTCTTATATCTGATCTTTTGATAGATGTCTAAACATATGCATGAAAGGATTATGGGCATCCAAGATTTGCTTTAATTTGTCACAAATCTTGCATTGCAAAACTTCATTTTTCGCCAATCTGTTGTCATTTTCATGTTCAGTATCGTATATGTACATCTGTAGATAACATGGTCTAGCATCTGTGTCCGAAAGTAGGCTACCTATCTTATAATAAATTGCACCTTATGCATGAAATGTATATACGCCACTATTCCTACTCGTGGCCAGTGCCTCGTCGATATGCACACCCATTGATGTAAACACAAAAACATGGTTGTATGCTCGAATATGTTGCTTGAAAAGCATCCCACTTTCACTTTGGTCAGAAAAAAGACCAACCATCTCTGGAGGGCACAGTACCACAGGAAGGGAAGTCTTCCCATTTGAACAACAGAAATCGTACGATTCGTTATAGAATATGCGTGCAGCGCAATGACATGTTCGCATCAGAGGTGTCTGGAACCTATGTATGCCATGACTTTCATGATAATTTCTTGCTAAATTATGGGATCCCCTAACCCCTCCTCTATAAGATACAACTGAATGCACTCTGCTACATCTTACGGAGTTTTCTATGATTATTGTTATGGAAGGGGCAAATAAGTTATGACACGAAAAGTTTAAAGTACGCATTCAGATTATATATCAAATGAATAATAACAATAAATGGTGCTTTTATCGTGCATACCTATTTGAGGCAAACTCCGAGGAACATCTTTTGTTATTTGTGCAGTTACCAAGTGATCAACTGTGTCAATCGCATCGCTGTTAATAATAGTAAATGCAGTAAAGACCAATAAAATATTCATCACCAGTCGTACCTTCAATGGTTGTCGATCTTTATGACAGATAAGTTGCATGACGTCTTTGTATATGTGCGTCTCGTTGTTCGGACGACATTTGCTGTCTTTGTTCAGCTTGATAATTTCTCCATCGCTCCCTTTGTTGTTCTACACTTGATGCACGCGGAGGCATTTGTTGGACAATTGTGGATGATTCGTTTTGCACAAAGGGAAGTGCTTCTGTACTTTCTCCAGTTGCATTAACACTCGAGATTTGCAATGTGCATCGCTGATAGTTGCTCCGACATGCTGCAAGGTGTACTTCTCTTTGCTCAGCACTCATACTTTCTCTTCTCTGTCTCATTTGTTCATTTCTTGATTGCGGTTGATGACATTCGTTTGTAACAATAGACGTTCTTTTTGGGTAAGTTCGCTGGCTGAATGTCAAGTCTCTACGAATCCATCTACGTTCTCTTTGGCGGTGTCTCTCTACATCCTCTGAATCAGTTGAATCATGCCTAGGAGCTATTTCCATATCTATAGATTGCAATATGTCAGCGACGCTTAAAATTTTGACATTTCCTTAATGTGTAGCGAAGCAACGTGGTTGCAATGCTAGATGTATCTTTTTTAGTCTTATGTAAGTAATAGTTATTATTTAAGGTAATCTATACCAAGCGTCGCTAATGTTAAATCATAACTTTTTTTCTCTCTAAATGAAGCAACGCATTTTTTTCTCTTATATGTTTAAATCCAATTTATCATTGTAGATACATAGAGTAGCGAGTTGCAATATTTGAGCAATATTGTTACTAAAAAAAATGTTGGTTACAACCACATATTGTAGCAATGTGCTACTACTCCTCATGTTAGAAGCACATAACTGTCGCTGTACATGGTAGGTGTTTCTTTAAGCATGGCTAACGACATATTGTAGAAACGGAATTCAGAGACATAAAAGTACTGTTATCAATAGTGGGGAACTTACTAAGCTTGGCACACGCATCACCGTATACCGTCAACTGCTTAATATTTGTACAATTATTATTTTTCCTTTAAAAAAAATGAGTAACTATTTAGGTGACATTTGATTAAAGCTAGAGATGTACATATAACAGTTTCAAATAAGTAATACCAAAGATTAGGTGAAAAAAATCAATTAGACTATATTTCTTCTTCATTACGTCTCGTAAAATAATTATATCGTCGCTAATGGTGTTAATTTTTATTCTATAAAGACTTTCATTTTATGTAAAGACTTTTCTTCGATAAATTGTACCCTAAATGATACTTCATTTTATTTTGGAGAACTAAAAATATTATAAATATTAACTTCACTTGTTATTATATCCTAGATAGATTGACTTGTAAGAAACGAAACAATTGGAGGTAGTACTATGTCGAAGATTGAGTTGAATATAATCAATTCTAGTGTGAGTAAAAAAAGAATTACATAAAATTAACTTTAAATTATATAAGTTAACTTTGAGTAGGGATAAAATTAAGTATGGGTAAACTATAACTTTGAGAGCTACAAAATTAACTTATAATATAACTTTTTGTATGGTTAAAATTTAGTGTCATATATAAGTATTTATTATCACCTGTGAGTAAAATTAAATTTAAATTATAGAATCAAACCTAAAATTAATTAATATTGAAGTTGCACGGGTAAAAAAAAATTACAATTAGAAAGTTTTTTTTCCCTTTTAGGAAGTCTATTCTACATTACATATTAAACCTAAAGAGTTTGAAATAAGTAACGCCAAAGATTAGGTGGAAAAAACCAATTAGACTATATTTCTTCTTCATTACGTCTCGTAAAATAATTATATCGTCGCTAAGGGTGTTAATAAAAAAAATTGGTTTTACTTTTAGAAGGATTTTTGTTTTTAGACAATTAGCTTTCAAAATTGATATAAGTTTTTAGAGAATTAGCTCCAAATCTTTTAAGTTTTGCAACATAATTGTTCTTTTTCTTTGCTAAAAGGTATTTTCTTAATTTTTTTATTCTAAAAGACTTTCGTCTTTATATAAAGACTTTTCTTCGATAAATTTTACCCAGCTCGATACTTCATTTTATCTTAGAAGAGAACTAAAAAATATTATAAATATTAACTTCACTTGTTATTATATCCTAGATAGATTGACTTGTAAGAAACGAAACAATTGGAGGAAGTATTATGTGGAAGATTGAATTGAATATTATCAATTCTAGTATGAGTAAAAAAAATTACATAAAATTAACTTTAAATTATATAAGTCAACTTTGAATACGAATAAAATTAAGTATGGGTAAACTATAACTTTGAGAACCACAAAATTAACTTCTAATATAACTCTTAGTACGGTTAAAATTAACTATCATGTATTAGTATTTATTATCACTTGGTGAGTAAAATTAAATTTAAATTATAGAATCAAACCTAAACTTAATTAATGTTGAAGTTGCATGGGTAAAAAAAAAACTACAATTAAATGTTAAAAATTGAAGATTCAAATAAAACCACAATAATGAAGTTGTATCATGTATGAGTCAAATAATAACTACTACAAAACAACAATATTTTATTTAAAGATACAAATAATATTACAATCATGTTGTACAAAAAACTTTGCATGTTGTACAAATGCAGTTCGCATTGGGCTGTCAGCTTGTCACACACTGCCGACCGCTGTCAACACCCTCCGGCGACACCACTTGGCAAAACCGGCGACAACGTCAACAACAATCTCCGGTGTCGTCGCCGACATCGCCCACTACCGACCACCCAAAAACTCTGAATAGCCACCAATTGGCCATAATCGGCCGTAACGCAACCCATCTCCTAACTGCCACGGCCACCACACTTCGGACATCACGCATTTTCCCTGCAACTGACCACCACCACGACCCAGCATCGCCGTAAACTTCACGCCACAGACCATCTACTCCGGCGGAATGTGCACGGCAGATCCACGGCTCCAACATCCATCAAAACTCATGGCATCGACCATTTGAATCGCACATCTGTAGACCACAACCAACGCCGCCGGCAAACAAAAGCCAAAATCCACCAGACTCCCGCCTCGCCGGCAGTCACCATATCTCGCACCGCAAACTCCGCAAACTCAATCCAACAGCCACCATCTCCGCATTCCCTGCACCGCAAACTCCTCAAAGTCAGTCCAACAGCCACCAAAATCACACCAAAAAGGAAGAGCAAAGTTGAACAAGAACGCAACTCTGAGGAAAAGCATGAAAATAGCCGAGGAGGAAAAGCAAGAAAGTGGAGATTTGGTTTTCTACAGAGAGGTGAAATGAGAAGAAGAAAGGCAAAAAATAGAGAAATGGATGAAGTGTAAAAGAAATGCACATGCATTGCCAAATACATATTATCATTGAAATGAAAAAGAAAATGCAGATAGAAGAAAGAATTCCATACCTGTAATGTAATTTATGCAGTTGGAGCTTCTGGAGGGAGACAGAGATAGAAAATTACAATTACGTAATTTCAGGAAGTGTGAGAGTTTTTAGGTAGCTGAAGATGTGGTGATTGAGAAATGAATAATTTACTTTTTTATCCTCAAAATAGACACTTGTGAGCACCCGAGCCACTCTCAGTGTAACACTAAAAGGGTATGACACCAAAAAATGACTTCTAATTATAAAATAGAGCCCGTTTAGGATTGATTCTCAAAAGTGAATTAAAATTAAATTAGAATCAATTTCTAGAATCTGCTTTAATCCATTTTAAGTATAACAGATTAAAAATCTTTGAAGATGTTTGGATAAAAAGAGATTAAAGTAGGTTTAGCATGACAAAATTACGATTTAGTGAATTCAAATTAAAAGGGAGCATTTTAATGTCTTTTAGGTATGAGAATATTTTGGTAATTTTCTTGATCAAACCTGATTCTTTGAAACTGATTAAATCTTAATCCAAGAAAATAAGGATTATTGATTTAATCAGTTTTGAGCACATTGGAGCAGATTTAATCAATTTACTTTTTTTGCCAAATACTTTAAAGGTGATTTAATCTTAATTTAATCAGGTTTGACCATTTTAAAATCAATCTCAAATACCTCCTCGTAACAAGAGCAAGAGCAAGAGCAAGAGCAAGAGCAAGAGCAAGAGCAAGAAGGGATTTGTACCGAGGCAAGGCCAAACCAGTCATTTGCTTAAAAAACCATTGTTGTGTGTGTAGGGTCCCTCGTGGTTTTGGGGATTTCCATTATTATGTTTTAGGGCTCTGGACGACCCGAATCACAGACGAAAAAAAGACCGAAATAAGCCTCTCACCGCCGTGCAATCTTTCCTTGCGACACGTTCATCCACCGCACAACGTCGCCGCCGTCAAACAAGCATAAACATTCAGACCAGCCGTCGACTTTGGATCTGCTCATGCATTCATTACACTCCGCACCAAGCCATTTCACCTCAGGTAACTCCCTCCCTCCCTCCTCTCTCTCTCGCTACTGTAATGTGTGTGCGTGTGTGGTTTTTTTTTTCTTTTCCCTACTGATGTCCATCTCTGTAAGAAAAAGAAACGGGCTTTTGACCGACATTCATGCCACTATCACTGAGCTCATTCACTGAACTACGCTGAACTACACATCTGTATTTTTATTGCAGCAAATTGACACCCTCATTGTACCTTTCCGTATTGGCCTCTTGTTATGTGTTATGAGTATGCCCAGATGGCGTGACGGGTCGCGCTTGAACAACCAGTAGAAGTGCATTGGTTGAGTATATTGTTTATGGCCGAGCAATCCTTGGAGCGGTCGTTACCTTTGGTGCCCGATTCGTCTTACAATTGGGCAGCACAGTCTTTAGCTATCGGGCAAGAGTTCCCAGATGTAGAAACTTGCAGAAGAACCTTAAAGGATATTGCTATTGCATTGCACTTTGACCTTAGGATTGTTAAATCAGACAGAAGCAGGTTTATTGCCAAGTGTTCCAAGGAAGGTTGCCCTTGGCGTGTCCATGTGGCGAAATGTCCGGGTGTTCCCACCTTCTCAATTAGAACCCTTCAAGGAGAACACACCTGTGAGGGGGTCCGGAACCTACATCATCAGCAGGCATCCGTAGGTTGGGTTGCGAGATCCGTGGAAGCGCGGATTCGAGATAACCCGCAGTACAAGCCCAAGGAAATTTTGCAAGATATTCGTGATCAGCACGGGGTTGCTGTATCTTATATGCAGGCTTGGCGTGGTAAAGAGCGCAGCATGGCTGCACTACATGGAACTTTTGAGGAAGGGTATCGGCTTCTTCCTGGGTATTGTGAACAGATAAGGAAAAGCAATCCAGGAAGCATGGCTTCTGTTTTTGCCACCGGACAAGACAACTGCTTTCAGCGCCTCTTTATATCTTACCGTGCATCGATTTTTGGGTTTTTAAACGCTTGTAGGCCACTTTTGGAACTTGACAGAGCACATTTAAAAGGCAAGTATTTGGGTACGTTACTTTGTGCTGCAGCTATTGATGCTGAAGATGCCTTGTTTCCGTTGGCAATTGCTGTTGTTGATGTGGAAAGTGATGAGAACTGGATGTGGTTCATGTCAGAACTACGAAAGCTTCTTGGAGTTAATACTGATAGCATGCCTAGACTAACAATACTATCTGAAAGGCAAGGAGGCATGGTGGAGGCAGTTGAGACACACTTTCCAAATGCTTTCCATGGTTTTTGCCTGCGGCATGTGAGTGAGAACTTTCGTGATACATTTAAGAACTCGAAGTTAGTGAACATCTTCTGGAATGCAGTTTATGCACTAACAGCTGCTGAATTTGAAAGCAAGATATCTGAGATGGTGGAGATTTCGCAAGATGTTATACCATGGTTTCAGCAATATCCCCCTAGACTGTGGGCAGTAACATATTTCGAAGGGGTAAGGTATGGACATTTCACGCTGGCGGTCACTGAATTGTTGTACAACTGGGTGCTGGAAGGTCATGAGCTTCCAATCGTGCAAATGATGGAGCACATCCGCCATCAGTTAACAGCATGGTTTAACGAGCGCCGTAATGTGGGCATGAGCTTGAGCTCAGTTCTTGTACCATCTGCGGAGAAGCGGATTCTAGAAGCTATTTCAGATGCTCGTTGCTATCAAGTACTCCGTGCAAATGAAGTTGAATTTGAGATTGTCTCAACTGAGCGCACAAACATTGTGGATATAAGAAGTCGAGTGTGTTCTTGTCGCCGCTGGCAACTGTACGGAATGCCGTGCGCCCATGCTGCTGCTGCTCTCATTTCTTGTGGGCAGAATGCCCATTTATTTGCTGAACACTGTTTCACGGTAGACAGTTACCGTGAGACTTATTCACAGATGATATATCCAATCCCAGAAAAAATCACGTGGAAGGAGCCTGGTGAGGGAGCTGAGGGTGGAGGTGCAAAAGTTGATACCTCAATACGCCCACCCAAGACTCGGCGGCCTCCGGGCAGGCCCAAAAAGAAGGTTCTTCGCGTAGAGAGTTTAAAGCGTCCAAAGAGAGTTGTTCAATGCGGTCGTTGTCATATGTTAGGACATTCTCAAAAGAAATGCACACTGCCAATTTGATTATTTATTGGTTATCGCTTTATTTTAGCATTCCTTTTTTGAGGTTCTGCAATTGGCATAGACGTCTGTGTTGTAACTCTTGGCTTTGTTCTTAACTTCTCAGTAGCAAAATAAGTACATTGCCCCTCGTGGCGTAGTCTTCTTTGTCTATTGTACATTGTAACCGCATGTGGTCTCTCTTTTGGTTCCACTTATATTACAATCTATTTTTCTTCTTGTTCAAGCTTGATAAACTTCCTCTCTTTTTTTTAAATAATCCCTATTTCTATTTTTTATGATACTTTATGTATCCTTTTTTAATACCTTACTCTGTTGTTAAACAATGGTAGGAGAGATTCTTCGTTTGTTGTCATTCTTTTTGTTCTCGTCTTTATCTAGCAGCATATTCTAAGAGAGGCATTTACTTTAATTTTCATCGCAAGAGATCTTTCTTGTTTTCCCTCGTTGAGGAAAAGAGCCGTTTTTAATAATCGTCTTGGCCAGTGGTACTTTGTGTAGAAGATAATTCTTTCTCATGGTTTTTGTCATGCTTCTGTCAATGGAGGTATTGGATGGAGTATTGGGCTCATCTGTTTGCTAGGTGCAAGGGAGAGCAGATGCTTTTCACTTTTTCTGCTTGTTTATTAATGCAGAAAAGCAGAAAAGGTGATGTTGGACGCCATGGAGAAAAAAACCTAGGAAATCAATGGGTGCAAGGTTAAGAACTTTTCTTCAGCTTCTTTCCTCATTGTCAATGTCTTAACCTTTTTACTTTTTTGGCAGTCATTGATCCATACCTGCAATGTATGAC
The DNA here is from genome assembly GCA_033070095.1 of Escallonia herrerae. Classification (NCBI taxonomy): domain Eukaryota; kingdom Viridiplantae; phylum Streptophyta; class Magnoliopsida; order Escalloniales; family Escalloniaceae; genus Escallonia; species Escallonia herrerae. Next base: position 105,603 of record JAVXUP010002004.1, on the reverse strand, counting down.
TTTCGGAACAGGGTTTGGTACTGTAGAGGAAGACTTTTTCATTGATAAACGATGTACTTGGATGGGATTTGTGTAAGTTTGTTCCTTTCTTGCCTATTGTTATTATCTGATTCGAAGTGTTTGATTATTACATTTCAACATATTCCATCTTTCGGTGCTTAATATGTATGACTGGAAAGTCAGAAGACTGAACAAGTGCACTGTTTGCGGGTTCCATTATGCAGTTCCTTAATATACACTAGTACAGAGTGAGTGACTACCAGAGAAGGAATCTGGTGGGTCAACTGAGATGTCTGGCACCGTGGCTACTACCAACTCAACCTGTTAGTCTGTGAGTTGTTAGAGAGAGTTATACTTTTTAGACAGAGATGAGCTTTCTTACTATTTACCCTGGAATGTTTGGTCACCTGTACAACACCAAGAAAAGCTGCAATTTATAAAATTTATTAGTAACTTAGTTGCACATAGCAAGCAGGTGCAAGGTTCTGGGGGAGGGAGCGCCACGAGTGCAGAAGCTTGTGAAATGGTAGCTGTGAGGAGCTCGAGATTTGGTTCAAGATTCTGGGGAGGGAGCGTCACTTGATTTGGGGAATCCTGCACCTAGAGATCACATAGTTCGCGTGTTTTTATTATTTGTTTTCTGGAAGTAAATGTACATAATGGCCCTATATCAAAGGTAAAACTTTCCCAAATTCCAATTTGAGCTAGACCCGTGCTTGTAAAACAGGAATTTTGAGACGATAGCCAAAACGTTGCAGACTTTGGGAATCTAAGTGCCATTCGCTTGCAAGGTTAAAAAGTATGCTTCAAACAATTATAAGCTGAAATTAGCATTCGTCCTCCTGCTTTACTGTTAGTTTGCCGCACCAATAAAGATGTAAGCATAGTCCGCCTAACATTAGGGCCAAGAGTAGATAACTATCTCAATCATTGTTAACTTGTTTAGCAGCTCGAATGTGTGTGTGTGTGTATATATAGCCGATCCACATCTACCATAAGTCACTATTTCTCCGACTGATCTGTAGCCGTCCACGTCACGACATGGATGGCTAGGACCTTATTTTCCTTTAAGGTCCCATCGTCTAACCGCTGAAAAGAGGGGCGATCATTGAGTGATGACTTTGTTGGCCCTCATCTCCTTTGTTAGTCTCTCTTTTTCTGGGTCTACACACTCTTCTTCCTTCCTGTTTTCTCAAGAATTCAAGGTTTCCTTTTTTGTCAAGGATTCAAGCTCGTCATCGAGTAGAAATGCAACCCGAAGCCAACACCACAGATTAACCCAACAGCACCACCAATTACCTGCCAGAATCACCGCCATCCTCGTGCCAACAACACCCATAACTCCCTACCCACCCGCACTATTGTAAGCCAACAACTCCTCCCCCCACCACACCACTGCGACTTACCAGCAACCCCGCCACCACCACTTTTCGGACCCCAAAAATGACACACTGCCCATTGTCAACACCACTAAGCTAGTCCAATAACACCACCGCCAACAGCCACCCATACCACCGCAACCCGCACAGCACCCAACCAACACTACCGTAACCACCCACCTGCCAATACCAAAATTACCACCGATCCAATGCCAACACCACCGTACTTGTTCAATAACACCACCTTGGCACTCACCTACATCACCGTAACCCGCCCAACAACGCTCCACCAACACCACAATAACCATCCACCTTCCAAAACCGGCAATGACCACCAAACAGAACAGCGATATACCTCCCAACACCTCATTAACCACCCAACAACACCATTGCCGACACCCACCAACACCACCATAAGAAAATTCATCATTGCCATCTCCTAATTTTTTTCATATTCAATCGGTGGGCTCAACATTAAAATTTTTACAATTATCATCAATTTGCAGGGCAAGAAGAATTCAGACGGAGGCAGATACACACACACACACACACACACACATACACACACTACTTATAAAAGTATGAACGTTGTAAATCATTTCTGAACAATTATGTTCTCTGTTAATTATATCAATAACACTTTTACCCTCCATTTATAACTCCCTATAAAATTTGGTTGAATGTAAATAAACATTGGATAATGAATCTAATTATAAACATTGGGAAATAAAAAGTCACATGAGAAAGAAAAACAAAACAAAAAAATTCCTTTATTACTCCCTGTCTAATTTGGTTGAAATGAAATAAATATTGGATAATGAATTGGGTAATGAGCTTCGTTGTAGGAAACTCCTCATATGGTGACGCTTCTCTCTCGGAAATTCGCTTTTGCGATTCCAAGTTATGAACTCCATGGAATCTCGTCCCAAGCTCATATGGGAACTCAATCCTGTCAGTTAGACAGAGAGGAATGGAACAAGTGTGAGAGTACATGATAATCAAGCCCTTTTCGATTCAATTCCTTATTTTTCCATTCCTTTAACTCCATATAGCCTCCTTATCTGTTGTTGCTGACTGCCCTTCTCGAGAGAGCAGAGCTTGTCAATCACTGCTCTCTCTCTCTCGTGTAAACTATATTCAGCAAATGGTAATACTCTTTTACGCATTTATTTATTCAAGTCGCTCTCAACCTTAGATTCTTTCAGGTGTTTGCGCTCCCCCGCCTCCGTCCCCGCCCCCGCCCCTGCTTTGTGCAACTAAGGTAATGAAAACTGTGATTATTTTTCCTTACATTTTTAGGTTAGCAAACAATTAACCAATTGACAAACTGAAAAATAAAAACAAGCAAAGAAATTGAAACACGTGAAATATCAGTTATCAATTAAGAAACAAAAGGCTGTTGGAAAAACAAAAACAGAAAAGAAAAAAAAAACAAGAAGCTGGGTTAATTTTGCATCAAAAAATGAAAAAAAAAAATAAGGCTTAAATATGATGCCAATTTGAACTGAAAATCTATTCAGTTACGCACATGGTCTTGAAAATTACAAAGCTTAATTGTATACCATAAACCAATTTAACTGATTACAAAAATAAAGACGTAGATTCATTCTTTTAATTTTTTTATTTACTTTTCTTTTTAGCAGCACCATCAAAGATTTCTTCAATCCAGAATGCTACAAAAAAGATTTTTAAATATTGAATAGATTACAATTGTGAATATCAAATATACATTTATTCTAAAAAGCAAGTCACAAAAGAAATACGAATATAATTGAATTATATTATTTTGATCTCAAAAAAATAATGATATCAATTCAAAAATTACTCCGGACCACTTTCACGTGCAACACACGTGCTCAATACTGGTGTGTGTATGTGTATGTTGTGTGTATATATATATATATATAGAGAGAGAGAGAGAGAGAGAGAGAGAGAGAGAGAGAGAGAGAGATGGATGAGAGATGAGAGAGAGAAGACTGAACTCTGATTTCTTTCTGTCATGAGGGCATTTTTGGGAAAAAGATAACAAAACGCTAATTGCTAAAGTGCAGCGATAAGCGAAAAGCAAAATAATCAAAAAGTCATATGAGCCATTCGATCTGTGACGTGGACGACTAGAGATCAGTTGAAAAAAAATAATGATTTCTCCACCGATAGATGTAGATCGATCCCCTATATATATGTATGTATGTATGTAGGGAGCTAATCAATTGCCAGTGCTAGCAACTTAAGCTGCCAGCGCGATCTGACTGTCCATTTATCGCGGATGGACGACCCGGATTTGACTTTTTCTTAAGTAAACTTCATTATCCTATACATTGTGTAGCGAACAGTGAAGCTTACCAACTGCTTCTGCCCGTCTGCCTGCGATTCCCTCCACTCATTAAATCCCTACGAGACATTTTGGTCAATATTCCGCTCTTTGACTTTTTACCTTTTTGTCCCTCTAGTTATGGTAAAAAAAGGAGGAAATTTTAATATCCCATCTGCCCCATAATTGTATTGACGGAGATATCATTAAAGTTGCTTCCATAGTTTTCTTATTTATTGCTCTCTTCCTCCCCCTCACTCCCAACCACCTCACTCCCACACACACTCATCCACCAACACTGCAAGACATAGTGACGCGCACACGACATACGGTCACTCAAGACACATGGCACACTATTCACCAAATGCTGCTTCCACCACCGTCGGTAGCCTACGCCTATGCCACTCTATCATCGTCCACACCCTCTACACGCCATAGCCACATGACTGTGTGAGTCTGTGATTGTGTCTGTCGTTTCTGTGTGTCTCATGCTTGTGTGATTGTGTGCGCGCTCAGTTTTTGTGCTTATGGTTGTGTGTCTGTGGCTGGGTGGGGTGTGTGGAAGGTGGGCTCGTGGTGGGGGAAAGAAGAGAAAGAAGAGAGCAAGAAAAAAAGAAAACTTGTGGAAGAAATATTGATAAAATCACTGTCCGTCCCATTATAGGGCAGAATGGAGATATCAAAATTTGTTTTTTATCGGAAGTAGAGGGGTAAAAGATCACGTCCGACCCATTATAGGGCGGACGATTTTAAAATCTCCGGAAAAAAAAATCTAGACAGTCTACCGATCGCGTACAGACGGCCAAATAAGAGCTGATAACTTAGCTAAGTTGCCGGTGGTGGCAGTGCATCAGCTCCCTTATATGTATAGGGAGCTGATCCACTGCCCACTGTTGGCAACTTAGCCAAGTGGCCAACGGTGATCTGTCTGTCCATCCATGGCAGATGGATGTCCGCACGGACAGTAATAGGGTGGACAGCGAAGTTCACTTAAAAAAAAGGAAATCTGAGCCGCCAATGCGACAACTTGGACGGCCAGATCACCATGGGAAACTTATACGTATGTCTGTGTCGATAAATAGATGTATGTATGTGTATACTAGTTTTACCAGGCAGTGTGTACTTTTGAAGAGATAATGGAGAGTTAAGGTGGCTGTTGTTCCTTTTTCTTTGAAAGGGAAAATACTAAGAAAACACGCCAGAGGGACCGAACCCCATACAACAACTGAAACTCAGCTACCGTGCACAGCAATAAACTCTTCAAAAAGTAAAAAAAGGCATCATTAAGGGAAATGTTTGAGCTTAGCTCCTGGCATCTCTTCCCCCTTAAACCCCCTGTTATTTTTTCTGCCCACACGCACCGTAAAGGCAAGGGGGGATGATTCTCCAAAGCATAGCAGTCCGTCTCCTCCCCTTGAAGAACCTCAATCTCTTCAACTTATGCATTGTATTTCCGGCAAGGATGGTTGGAAATAGAAAAACTATGATTTTCTGGTCTAGTTTCTGTTGGTTTCTTATGGGTATGTTTAAGCTTTCTCGTACTATGCTAATCGAGCATTGAACTTCCCTAATTTTAAGTTTAGTTTACTAGTCATAGGTGCTGGAGAATATAATTTAGTCAGTAAAAATTTTACATGTGGGGTCTGGTCTGGGGAGGATTGATGTACTTGGCCTTACTGCTACTATTGTGGAGAGTTGCCATCTCTCGAACCCGTGACCTCCAGGTCAATGTGGAGCAACCTTTCCTTCTTTGGTGAATGGAAACAAGCAAAAGAATACCCCCTTCTTGTCCAGTCCAAGAGTTTATGAGGCTGCCTGGTTGTCTTTTTTTTTTTTTGTTTCCTGTCACTATCTCCAGTTTAAAATGATGCTTTGATCCATGACCAACCCCAACTCTACTAAGGTCAGTCACTTTCTGAACTCAACTCGATCGAACATCCGGATGATACTTTCTGTAAGATTGTTTCAAAAAATCGACTTCCTTGGAGTTATGTGTTATAGGTACTCTAATAGAGAATTATTATTATTATTATTTTTTTGGTAAACAATGGTATGATGGGTTGCACTCGAACAACCACTAGAACTTATTTTTTCTGATGTATATATATGTTTGTGTGTGTATATATGGATATGTGTGTGTGCATAGGGAATATCAAATATACCGCCAGCCGTAGGCAACTTGCCTAAGGCTAGACAATTAAACTACGTAGTTTTGGCATAGTATTTCTGTTTCTCTAGTTATCTCTCCCCGTCAAATTTCTCTTTCTCTCTCTCTCTCTCATCGGAGAACAGAGCAGCCCATCACCGGCTGTCGGCCTCCCTCTCCCCGCCAATTTCTTTCTCTGATTTTCAGAGAAAACCAGCGGCCACTGCACCACGCCCAATCACTTCCTCCCACCGCAACACTGAGCAGCCAATAGACCAACCATCATCTGCCGGTGTCAGCCTCCAGCTCGTCGCCTGCCGTCAGCCTCCACAAAATCGCCCACCGTCATTATCTCTCTCTCAGCAAATCAAACCAGACAACCCCCATCACTGGTTGCCGTCGCTGCCCAGCCTCTGTCGCCGGCCGAATCTCCGTCATCGCCGTGACCCACCACTGCCAGGCCTCTCTTCTCCTGTGAGATCAGCTACTGCTGCCCAATCGCCACCGTACAGAACCACGCTGTTGGCCCTCTCTCTACGGCCACATTACAGAATCAGCCACTGCCTCCCAATCGCCGGCCTCTTTCGGCGGCGACACACCAACCACAGCTGCTGCAGACCATATATCATTCTTGTTGCAGCTGCACTGGAGAACCTTGAGATATTTGAGAACGGCGGAAATGGAGACTCTTCAGGGTAACGTTGCCTTTATTATTATGTTGATTTTAAAGTTATTGATGTCAACATTAGTCTGAGGTGCTTTATATCTCTTTCATTCTTTGAAGGACATTGTATGCTCAATTGAACCACTGATTAACAGCATTTGGAAAGAGGTTGCTTAAAACAGGGATTACATGACCGCTTTATCATTTGGGGCTGATTAGGGAACGCCAGGATGTTATAGCAGTAGAAAGTTAGCTACCTGGTTTTGAAATGTTGCTTCTTGATCCATTTCTTTGTCCTTAGCAAAAAAAGGAAAATATGGCATTGTGTGGACTGGTTATGAGGATGAACTCCTGAAAATTGTTTATGGAATCCTGGGAGGTGGAGATCATTGGATTCAGTAGCTTTTTTGTGTCTTTTCTTGAGCCCCTCATTTGTTTGGAATGTGACTAGATGCTTCTCAGTTCTCACTGTGAAGTCAAAAATAAATCTGAAGTATTTTAGTTTCTAACACTTCAACTTTTGGAGAAGGAAGCATTAGGATTATTGTCTTAATTGGGGTATGTGTGGAGCTGGCACAAAAGGCCCACCTTAGCTCCTCAGATGGGTTGTTTGAAATTATTGCTTTAGGAGGGTCCAGCATGTTTTATGCATAGGAGAATCCTTCTGTTAGGAACTGTAATTGTGTAATATTTTGGCTTGATAAGTACTTCAGCTAGTGTAGAAGTGTACAAGTAGCTAGATAAATGCTCATTTTTGCAATTGGCTCGAATGTTGAACCACTTTCCGTAAACCAGAAAGAGACGCAAAAGTTTCATTTTGAAATGTCTAAAATTCTGGGCTAGAAGATTATTGATACCTGCAAAGAGTTCTGCTTTAGAATCTCGGTATTTGCTTAGCTGGAGGCAGTGGATGTTGCTGACAATAACGTCAAAATATAAGTAGCAACATCAGAAAGAAAGTTTGAAGCAACAGATGCTGCTGCATAAGAAAGAAAACGTCTCCTATTCTTAGTACTGAGAATGAGGAGAACTGGATCTTCTTGTTGGGCATATCAGTATTTGCATCAAAGAACCATTTCAGGTTTCCAGAACATTTCATTTTTCTTGTTGGTTTTCTCAGCTGAAATTTGATCTGTACTTTCCTTTCTGTTTAATGGTCTAACATCTTAAGGCATGAGCAAGTAAGAGACTGACTGAGTTTTGGTATTGGAACTTTTATAAGTAGTTAGCAGGAAAACAACAGATCATAGTTTGATTGAATTGTTAAGAAAAGGTCTCCGAACCTTTCATATCTGACAAGAAACTTGCATTTGTGAAATTTTCATGAGTGATATTTTACAAGCTTCCTTCTTCCCTCCATTTGGCTAGATATGCTAGTGATTTGCTTACTTTTTGGCCTTTGCTTCCACTCTAGATCTAGTTAAATACATGCTGCTTACTGATTTTGATGGTTATTAGGCCATTGAGACAACTTTTTTCTAGTTGACATACCTGCCAATGTTGATGTGGCTGCCACTGCTGCTACCACTACTGCCAGTACTTCCACCATTGTTACTTGTTACACCACTTTCACTCTCACCTGAAGCAGAAAATCTCTTGTTCCTCCACCTTTCTCACCATCACTAGATATAGATATAGGGAATGTTCAGATACATGGAAGAGTTCAAGTATGCTGGGAGGCTAAGAAAGCTATTGCACTGACGGAACAAGGGGGCATGCAAAGATACAGGGAAGAGTTCAAGTATGCTATGTTAGGAGGAATGTATGTTTTTGAGTGAAGCATTGGTTCCATTTTCTCTTGGAGGCCATACTATTTACTAGTCTTTTGGGGCTCGGAGTATAGGGGTTTAGTAGAACAATTAGGACACATAGGGGATGATAATGGTGTATTGCTGAGTTCATTTTTCTTAACCTGCGGCATTTATGTCAACAATGTAACTATGTATTTGAGCGATATATATTACTAAAATCTTTTGTCTTACTGTAGTTTAAATCGGAGACAAGTTGGTCTTTCTTGTGATTATATTTTGTCAAATGTAACGTGTTTGTATACTTAGGATAAGATCACATCCGACTTACCCAAAAAATTTGGAATTGGTATTTCAGGTCTCTTGTACCTCTAATCTATCGAAGTACAAAAAACTATTCAGCTATTTTGTGTTAAACTATGAAGTCTTTTTTAAGTTTTAAGTAATGAACAGTACTGAACATGCATCAACCAATCAATGGCATAACTCGACAATATATATTTGTATGATGGTAGTTACTATGAGAGCGATGCTTGATTACTTTTGATGGGGTAGTAGTGAGAAGATGGTTTTGAACATCTTGAAACTTGTCAACAACCCACATTCCAAGCTTCTTCAACAATGTAACGTGTATCATCGGCTCACAATAGATTCTCAAGTACCCACGCCTTTCTTCATTCCCATTCAGTCTCTTATCATTAAGTTTCTTAAAGCCCTATTTATTGCACACAAATTGCCTCTGAAAAATTGCACAAGTGGCCGTAATCTTCTGTGCATTGTGTTTTCCAGTAAAAACCATTTAAAAGGGTATATCGATTGTAGAATTCATATGCTGCTTCTTATGTATCAAATGTTTTTCCATTTTTCTATTCACCGTCAAAATCCTCAAAACTTCCATTAGCCTCGTTGTATTTACGCGCCTCAACCTCATCATCGCAATGTGAAAGACCCCAAACATCACAATCACTGGTCTCATCATAGACATGTGTATCAAAGATATCATGATCTGTTAAACAATCATTCGCATCAATTTATTCAATCGACTAAAAGTTGTATGAAGCCATATGTGTCCTTCCCGTGTTGGCCATGTAATGCACAATGATTCTAATATATTCTTTTGAAATTAGGGTGGCAGTAAGTTCTGTGATGTGGCAGGGGAGAGAGCGCCGATAGTGAAGGTTTGTGCATTGTGGCGATGATTTGTGACGACGCATTAGTGATGGTATTGTGTCACCCGCGAAGAAGGCTGGCCTGGGACGAAGGGCTGCAAATGGGCAAGCTGGTGGTAACTAATTCTGTGATGTGGTGGGGGAAGAGAGCAACAACAGTCTGGATTGAATAGGGATAGCCCTACAAAGCAGCTGCGGATATACCTTTGACATTGCAGTGGCCTGTGATAGCTGTGGGTGTGTCTCGCTGGCGAGATGGAAAATTGAAAGAGGTGGCAACAAAGGGGTAGTTGTTGTTTCACTGCGGCAAAAAAGGGCCGGCAGATGGTGACCTTTACGCTGGGGCGCTGGCAGATGGTGATTGTTGCGGTGGGCGATTTTTTGGAGGTTGACGGCTGGCAATGGGCTGAAGGCTGACATCGACAGATGGTGGTTGGTCTATTAGCTGCTCACTGTTGCCATGGGAGGAAAAGGCGTCGGCGATTGGGCGAGGTGTTGTGGCTGCTGTGTTTTTTGAAAATCACAGATAGAAATTGATGGGGAGAGGGAGGATGATGGCTGGCAATGGGCTACTGCGTTCTCTGATGTGTGTGTGTATGTGTGAGAGAGAGAGACACAGAGAGGAGATAACTACAGAAACATTAAGCTAAAACTAAGTAGTTTATTGTCTAGCCATAGGCAGGTTGCTTAAGCTTAGCAATTTATTCGCTATTCCCTTTATGGATAAAGCAAATATGTGGTCAGTCCTTGGCATGTTATCCAATGCTAAAACAATGTAGTTCTGGGTAAAACTTTTAAGTTCTAGATCTTTTTTTCCCTCTTTCTTTTCTCTCGTTGTTTGTTGCCTAGAATGTCTTTTACTCTCTGGCTTTCTCCGTCTTTCTTCCTGTACTCCACCAAGCCACAAGCACCACCCGTAACCACCTCATATTAATAAATTGATTAAATTTCAAACAAGCACATATATACGCATTTCACACACAAAATTCGATTTGAAAATTCCAAATATGGTAAAATCGTAATGGGAATTAATTATGTTGCCTTAGATGCCAATTGAATCCACTAGCCTTGAAAATTGGGCAATGTGCAAGTGCTTGTGCAGGTGTGTGTGATGGAGAGTGACACGGTGAATTAACAGGGGTGGGGTGTCAGGGACAACAGTGGTGGCAGCGTTGGTAGGTAAGTGTTTTTGAATTGATCGGTGGACGGGATTTATTATTGGTGGTTTTCTTGGTGGTAGGTGAAGGTGGCTATGGTGAGTGTGAAGGTGCTTGGAACAGCAGTGGTACGTGATGAGTGCGCAGTCTGGTGGGTGATCAGTGCTGCAGTATGGTTGCGTGGTTGGTGCCGTGGTATGGTGGATGCAACAGTATGGTTGGGTAGTTAGTGCAGCACCATAGTGTGGTTGTTGGTCGGTGGTGCGGTGGGGTTGTTCCCCCTTCAAAAGGTGCGTGTTGGAGGAGAAAGATAGGGAGAAAAAAAAAGACATATTTTACCCAAAATTACATCGTTTTGGCTATTAGCCATCGACAACTTGCCAACAGCTAGCCACATGTTCATTTTCCCATATACATGATTCCTTGCCATTGCTGGCAACTTAGCTAAGTTGCCAGTATGATGTGGCCTTTCATCCATCGTAGAGGGATGGACTAGATCAGCTTTTTGCTTAAAACTTCCCGGCATCTGCGGTCTGCCCCATAAGTGGCCAAACGGTCCATTTGACTAAAATGCCCCCTAACTCGGTTATCGAAAGACTGTAATAGCCGCTATAATGCTTTTTCGTATCATGGGGCGGACGACGGGTGGTATATAAGGCCCCCAAGCTCTAATATGCTATAACCATCCTTGTTCACAGCTTCTTCGCTCCACTTAAGCCCGCCCCTGAAGATCCTGTTCGACTTATTTCATCTAGCTACACTCAAGTGAGGTTGATAGGAAAGACCTCACTGGCTTGTTGGTATCTATATCTTATAATCTAGGAAAGTTATGGGGAGCATGATTGTCATGTTAAAGTTTAGTATGAGATTATGCTTTGTTTTGAGATTGTGGTTTGTGAAATTTTGTTTGCTATTGAAACATTTTTATTGTTATGCCTGTAACATTATAGTTTTTTTTTTCTTGAATTTCTTTATTTGTTATGTCTATAAAAATGTTATAATTTTGGAACTAAAACATATGATTTGTTGTTTCAAGTAACAAGGAGAACGCTCACCCTTATTTGAATGTTATAGGCAAAGATTACCATCCTCAAATGATAAAAGTGTTGATGATGATGATGACGACGACGACGACAAGGAGGGATAAGCAAGGGGATGAGGGATTGCTTTACTGATATAGGGTGTAAGGTCAAGATATTTGTAAGCTATAAAGTAGAAACAAATTGTTAGGTCTTTACTAGCTTGGAATTGACGCACAATCACCCATTAGTAACACCTTTAAAGGCGAATCAGATGTATCAACACAAGAAGATTACCACTATTCCAAGGAGCCTAATTCATACAATGAGTTCGACAAGGATAGGACCTAATGGCATTACTAATGTTCTTGCTGAACAAGGTGGGGGAATTTAAATTGGAAATTTGAATTTCAATGTACAAGACGTTAGTAATGCGGTTTGATGCCAAAGACAAAAGCGTTTGATCTCAAAGATGCTCAAGCCACAGTTACTCTATTGAAGATGATGCAAATGGAAGATCCAGGTTGGAGCCAATTTATAATCCTCAAAGGTAATATTCCAGAGGCGACTCTGTGTAGAGCAATGTTCAGGAGTTCTGGCATATTTCTGAAACAAGCTCACAAGACAACTCTTTCCAGTGCCTCTTCCTACAGCGACTTTTGGACTTTCTGAGCCCGCTTTGTTACTTGGCAGAACACTTCTAGAAGGGAACATCTTGGGTACTTTACTTTTTGCTGCAGCTATTGGTGCCGATGATGTTTTTTCTATCATTGGCAATTGTTGTTGTTGAAGTGGAATGTGATTGAACTAGATGTGATTTGTTTCAGAATGCAAAAGATTCTTCAAGGTAAAGATTCCCTCCATGCCAAGCTAATGACACTCTAAAAGGCAAGTGCTTCCCATAGTTTGTCTGTGTTATGCTATGAAGCGTGGATGCTTTAATCTAATGGAAGTATCGGTGTTGAGTACATATATGGAGTACAGATACACGAAGGTACTCAGCTGTGTACTAAGTGTGCCCGAAACTATACCTGATTTTTTTTTGTTATTGTTGGCTACATAAATAATTTTTACCATAGCCAATAGAAGCACAGACACGTGGAGTGCTAATAACCGCACAAGGTGCTTGGAGAGATATGCGTTCCGTGGGGAAGTCGGCATAACTGTTACGGTTATTAACATGCTGCCAGTCACCGAGATTTGAATAAATTGTACGAAAAAGACATCTATCAGCAAGAACAAGACAATCAACAGTAACGATCAATATGAGTACACAAAGCAAGGCAGGTGTCAACAGAGGAGACGGCATCGGCAAGAGCAGTTGATAGACTGTTCTCACAAATACATGAGGGAGGACAATTCTCAAAACGAGCAGAACGGCTGATGAAAGTGGTCAGCAGCAAACATATTGCATTAAAAATACAGCTATCGACAAGAGTTAATTGGCCGATAATAATAGTTGATAAACCACTCTTGGCAAAGGATAGAGATAAACAGTTACAGAAAATTGAACAACGGTGCAAGCAAGCAAGTATAAAAGAAAGAGAAGGACAACGGAGAAAGGGGTCGTCAACTCATAAACCAAACCTCACTTAGAGAAGTCAAGTCTGGAATGCACTTGTCCTTTTCTTTTACCTTTGTCAAGTTTTTCATATGATTTCCCTTTTATCTATAGAGAATCATGTATGCTGTCGTACGTTGTGTTGTAAGGATAGTCTTTGTTTTAGTGGATGCAACATTTATAAATTTGTTTAGCATCCTATCTTTAGTAAGTTTTTGTTTATAGTGAAGTCCTCAAGCCCTAAAGGCAAAAAAGGTCCCACACAGTTAGTTAGTTATACCATGGTTGTACAAATTGATTGTGAGTTTGTCCAGCAATGCTAATATTGGCACGCCCAGTAAGACCCTTATAACTAAAAGGGAAAACAATGCCAAGTACACGTAGTAATGCTGTAAGAATGAATGGTGCCAACAATGGCATCGAAACTCAAACTGCCAATAATGGTGGAAGTTTGGGCGAAGTAAGAAGTGTTCAAGCAACTAATGGCATAATTGGGAATGATAACATGAACATTAATATTCAAAACTCAGGCAATACCAACCGAGAAAGTTCCAATGATGGTGCAAGTCTTAGTGCTAAGATGCTAACTATCGATCAGAAGGGTCAGACTTTAAACCATTTGATGAACCAAGTTAGTTCATCAATGCAAGCCTTTACAACTATGATGTCTCAATATATAACAATCACGCAAAACCAAAAGATGATTTTGAATAAAATGGTTAGTAAACAAGATTAGTCCAGTTCTAAGATAGTGGATGAAGTCAGACGATTGTCAGAAGAGAAGGGTGCCTTTGGAAGTGAAATAATTAAATATCTATCGAGAGAGATAAAAAAAAAAACATCCTCTATTGCTAAAATAATGGATTTGAAACTGCAAAAAGGGAAAAGTGCTCGTTAGTTATCGAATTGATACGATAGAGGTAGATACTTCTCTCATGAGGATTGAGAGTGCTATAAAACAGTCAAACGAGTTAAGTTCAAATCACCCATATGAGTGTGGTTGGTACATCCTTATGCCTACCTATGAAGGTGGGCCAGGGCCAAGTAAAAAGGGCACAGTGGTAAATAGACCTAAAAGCCCTTAATCTTGGCGTAACAACATTCGAGTTCCTAGGAATGGAGTCGACTAATACAGCAGTGGTCAGGGAGTCGAGAGTATATATACTCCCCCTCATAAAAGAAATCAAGAGGGGACCGCTCGATTTAAGAACCATATGTTTGAGGAAATAGTTGGTATCACTTGACCAAACAGTAAGGGTGATAGGGAATGGTTGGGTCCTATGCTCGGGGCCCAACCTCATTATGAATTTCATCAAGTAGGTGAGGGTCAGGGGTATAGGGCTCTTTGCAGAAAATCGTATCCTGATGAAATTGACCAGATGAAAATACCCAAGGGAATAACAATTCCAGAGTTTAGCCTGTTCCATGGAAAAGGAATCAGTCGACCATCGAGCATGTCTTAAGGTTTACCTTATAGTATAGGGATTTAGGTCGGCACGAATGGGTCAAATTAAAATGGTTTCAATATTCATTGACTGTGATAGCTTTTTCATGGTTTGCAAATCTACCACCAAGCTTAATTTTCTCTTGGAGAGATATGGAAGACCTATTCCTTGAACAATTCTTCAAAACAAACCAGAAATTTCTCTGGCAGATTTGGCTAAATTCAAACAATTCTCAGGAGAAAGCATAGAACAATTCTTGGAAAGATTTAAAGCCTCTTAGAATAAATGTCATTTCCAAATGCTAGAGTCAGAATTAGCAACTCTGGCCCTTAATGGCTTAGATCTCAAGATTAGAAAAAAATTTGAGGGTATGGAGTTTAGAAAACTTTTTGAGTTGTCTTTTATGGTGGCTCGATATGAAACGTTGTTAAGAGAAGAACAAGTTAAGAAAAATATATTGATGAGGACTATTTCCATGATCCATCGATCTGGAGTGGATGCTACAAAAATGGTTAGAAAGAAACCAGTCACCTGCGAACCATTGGTCAAAGTTAGGAATCCTATCAGCCTACCTTTGAAGAAACCTAATAAGCAGGATCCATCACCTGCATTACAAAAATACTCATTGGACATTAATCGGGCGGATCGGATTTTGATCATCTTCTAAAGATAAAATTCATCCAGCTTCGAGGCCTCCTTAGGGCTCCAAATGATAAGAAAGCTAAATTTTGTAAAAGGCACAATACCATTGGCTACAATACTAATAATTGTGTTATTTTTTATAATTCTGTGCATGATCAAATTGAAGCAGGGCTTTTAAAGTTTGTGGACAAAGATAAGGAGGTGATGGAAGTTGATAGCGAGCCTTTCCAGAGATGGCGGTCGACATCAACATGGTATTGGTTAGTTTTAATCCAATCAAGTGTTTGGTGTCTGACTAATGAAAATAGATGAAAAATATATATTTTTAGTTGTTCTCATGGTTTCGATTAGTGAACTTTATGGGCGCCGTATCATTGCAATATCAATTAGGCCTTAGACATTGAGTTTGTAATATTAGTAGTCAATGGAACAGGAATAGGAAGATTAAGTTTGATGATTGTTTTTGAGTAACCATGACATTGAAGTATTAAGATGTTTGTAGGCATAGGATATATATCCCTGAAATTCGATATGGCGATGTGATTAAGTATTATCATATTTAAATGGCTAATTATGTGACTGATGTATTGGGCGAAAAGCGTGCCAATAACTTAGCAACTTTAGTTACTAGTTAGCCTCGTGTTAGCAGAATGGCATCTAGATAGTAGTGAGATGACCCATATGTGGTTTTGTATAGGCTTATATTTCAATCGCCGAGAAGTTAGTATAAGGTTGTGGTGGTGATGAGAATGAAAGTTAAAACTCAAGGTTCATATCCTGTAGACTACAAGACATATTTGATGGGGAAAGTTACTTGGCACTTGTGTTACACCTTAAATTCAACTTCAGCGCGTTAATTATCGTTTCTTATGCAAAAAGTATGATTAAGTATATTACCAGAGTAGTGCAGTGAAAGCATAGTAGACTATAGATCGACTTCATTTGTTTCTAACGTATTGGATTTTGAGTGAGTGATTTAGTTCAGTATGTTTTAAATGCTAGCTAAGTTATAAGTATTTTGAGGATGAAAATTCATTTAAGGTGGGAGGAATGTAACAACTCATGTTGCAAGGCAAGAAGTTACTTTTGATGATTAAAAAAATTATTAAATTTTGAGGACATAATTTTTCTAAGAAAGGGAGAATGTAAGACCCCAAATAACTTATAGCTAATTGTCTTACTTTTTGGTCTATTTTTATAGTTTTAATATTTTTTTGGAATAAGTAATAAATCTTTAGGGGTGTTTTGAGTTATTTACCAAGTTTAGAGATATAAGGCTATCAGTTGTTTTTTATCGGTAAATCAAGTTTGGTCTTTCGAAGAGATATAAGAAGGGGTAAATATAGGATTTTTAGGATTGCAATTTATACTCACAATTGGTAAGTGATCCTAAACCAATTTAATTATAAGTAGGATTAGAAGCGAATTAGAATTGTACTTTTGAAGATTTTGATATAAGTGGGCGGATTCAATTATTTAGGTATGAAATTTTTAAAAGGTTGCTTAAATTTGCAAATCTTATCGTATAAATTGAGGTAAGGATTATACTCATGATGCCCTTTTTTGAAGATTTTGTGTATCACGTTTATGATAATTCAATTGCTTGCGAGTAAAAAGTTACATTCATTGTTGTATAGATCTGTTGTCCCCATCAACAGAGTGAGCTCAGGAACTACTACGGTCACCACTACAGCGACTACTTGATCTCAGATGCAATTCCAGATCAAAGTAACCTAAGCCATGATGCACTTCATGGAAGCCAACCACCATCACTGATAATTGATACAAGGGATAATTCTGTTTTAGTCCCCTGTACTTTCCTCGCTGTTTTATTTTAGTACCTGCAGTTTAAAATTCTTTAAATCAGTCCCTGTACTGTGTGCCGTCATTAATTTAGTCCCTCCGTTAACATTTCTATTAAAACTTGGGGGTATTTTAGTCAAATAATGAAAAAATGTTCCATATATCTTCCCTTTTGGTCTTCCCTTTCCATAATGAAAAAATGTTTGAGAATGGCCTCGATTCGTCATTGATGGAGTTGTAGTCAATTTTGGGGAGCTTCTCCTTGTGGAGGTGGTGAGTCGATTGAGATTCTGGGTAGAGGAGGGTGACGGTGTCACCGGCGGCACCGTGGAGGAAGAAGATGACGTCCAACGTGGTGATCAGAAGGGCAACCTTCCTGTGTTTCCTTTGCAGATTCATCTACCTCGCTTCTGTCCTTTCTCTAGCAATTGGTGGAATGCATAAACCCTCCACAGAGATGGGCGACCTTCCTGGGTTTCCTTTGCAAATTCTTGTCATTTTTTGTTGCAGATTTGAGAATGGAAGGAATTGGGTGGGCTTCATGGGTTTCCTTTGTTGTAATTGGGGTGTTGGCATGTTGGGAGGGAGAAATTTAGAGTTCATGATTTTGATGGTGGCTGCTAGGATGGAGAAGAGAGGGAAGAAGGGAAGACATGGAGGGGAAAAGAAAGAGAAAGGGAATAGGGAGAGGTTGAGGGCTATAAGGCTAGGGCTTGACTAAAATACCCCCAAATTTATGACAAAAATGCTAACAGAGGGACTAAATTAAAGACGATGCATAGTACATGGACTCTTTTCAATGATTTGAAAATATAGGGACCAAAATAAAAGGATGGATAAAGTACAAGGAACTAAAATGGAATTATCCCCATATACAAATATGAGCCTCAACTAATCAAGTGATCATGACTCGAGAGGATGAAGCAACTAGAAGCTGAAAAACAATCATGAAGAACCATCGGAAATAGAGGTTCACCAACAATTGGTAAGTAAGACAAGTGGTGGAACTCCAAATCAAGAACAACAACCAACAAAGATAATCAACATAAAGTCATAAAGAGATGTTGTCTCAACACCTATGAACACTGCAGTTTATTTTGATGCAGACTTGGAAGGAGCAACTTCTGAAGAAGAAGTTGAGTCAGATCATTCTACTGAGGCTGAAGACGATGAAGTTATGGAGGAAGGAGAAAATGAAAATCCTCTGCCTCCAAAGATAACTTTATCACCAAAACTAATTAGAAGGATTCGAAAACAATGAAAATCTAGTCTAATAATTAGATTGATGGGTAACATGATAGACTTCAGAGCTTTAACTACGAGACTACAAAACCTATGGAGCCTACAAGGAGATTTTGACCTTGTTGATTTGGATAATGGCTTCTTCCTAATCGAATTCTATTTTATAGAAGATTATCATCATGTTTCCACCGTGGGACCTTGGATAATACTTAACCATTATCTAATAGTACGAAAATGGGAGCCGGATTTAGTCCTCAAAAGTGCAATTTGGATAAGACTTCCAGAACTTCCAATTGAATATTATGAAGAGAAGGTCTCATTCAAGATTACTCAAAAGTTTGGCTGACCCATCAAGATAGACATGAACATGGAATAGGGGAAAGAATGCCAGGATATGCATTGAATTGGACTTATCTAAGACCTTAATCTGAGCATACATACTGAGAGATCGGAAATATAGAGTGGAGTACGAAAATATTAACAGTTTTTGTTTCATGTGTGGCTGGATTGGGCATCGCAAAGAAACTTCCTGGGAACCGGTTGGAGAAACACCTTGGAATAAAGATAGTACAGTCAGTAGCTCCAATGATAAGACAGATAGGACAACAGAAGGTATAGAGAGTCGGAACAGTACAACGGTACAAAGAGGGCCCAAAGATGGAAAGTTGTGGTCCAATAATAGTATATCCGAACATGAGGAGAATAACATAGACATGGATAAGTCCAACCCAGTGCCTCTAGGGTTATATGATGCAACACCGTCAAATATTTTGGATTAGAATATGAAACCTCAACCATCACTAACTGACAGTCGCACAACCCACCCTAAAAAAAACCTTAACTGAGTCTCAGGAACCTCTAAGCAAATCACTAAAGTTCGCTCTAATCGGCCTCCCGACCTAACCCTCCTAATGGACGAGACTTTGATGCAAATCTACTTCTTAAATCACCAGAAGGTATCCCTGATAATCAGTGGCAGACCCAGGATTTCACCCAGGGGGTGCTAAAAATATATCAAAATTAATAATTTTTTTATAAGTAAAATAGCACCAAAAAAATAGAGTGCATTTTTCGATAATACACAAAAAAATACGAAAAAGCATCCAAAAGGTCTTATTAAGTTTCATGAGAGTCACTAAAGACTCTTTATAGTACAAAAGAAGCGAATACAAAATAGATATTTCAAAGTTTACAAACGAAAGCACTAAATAACTACTCGATGAGGCGCCGAAGATTGGTAGCGCTTGATAATAGCCTCATTCCAAATAGTTTTGAAGACATTTTTCTCAATGTAACAAACCAATCTATCATTCATCCATTCGTCTCCTATGCGATTTCGAAGTTGAGTCTTTATTATCTTCATTGCAGAGAAAGCTATTTCTACAGTAGCAGTTGCAACATGTAAAAGTAAGACCAATCTCCAAAGCAAGTACAACAATGGATATATCACATCCTTTTTCAACTCAACCAACTTTATAGCAAGTTCACCAATCCCCTTGACTTCACAAAATTCTTCACAGGAGCGCACATCCATAATATAAGTCTCAAGCTGACTTCCAAGTACCTTAAGCTCTATCGGAAAAAAGTCATATGGATAAAATTGTGCAAGACATATCAAATTTTGCTTATTAAAAGCAGAAAAATCATCACTTGGATGGAGACATGCCATACAAATAAGCAACTCCGTGGTTGCCTTACTAAAACGATTATTCAACTCACTTATTTGCGAATCAACAACCGTTAAAAAAGTATCAACACGATAGTGCTAAAAAGTTGTTCCTTCTTCAGCATTACGTCTTCGCCTCCCCGGGGCTACAAACCTCGCACTCATATCCAATACGTCAATATCGTGTTTTACACAAAATTGTGCGACATTTTCCAGCAAGTCTTTGAACCCATGATCTCTCAAGTTTTACAATCGTTGCTTTGTTATTCTTACCAACTTCATTGCATTCACAATATTTTGATCTTTCTTTTGTAATGCTTGTGAAAGTTCATTCGTAATCCCCAAAATATTTATTATCAAATGCATGTTGAAGACAAAATCATAAGTTGGCACTGACTTCAAAAGATTCAATGCTTCACCTCTCTGATCATAATTAGTAGTATCTTCAACAACCTTATTAAGCACAAGTATCACTGAAGCAAACATATGACTCAAATTCAATAATGCACTGTAATGTGATCCCCAACGGGTCTCTCCTGCTCTTTTGATGCTAGTTTCTTGATTTAAACCTCGACCACTGACGATATCACCATTCTCAAGGGCATGGGCAAGTCTAATGGCTTCACTTTCTCGAATAGCATCTCTCCGTTTGTATGAAACTCCCACGGTATTTATTACCTTAGCAACCAAATTAAAGAGCAATGAAATCAGAGAATGTTATTTTTGCAACGGCTACAAGAGTTAGCTGAAGTTGATGAGCAAAACAATGAATATAACAAGCACTTTCATTCTCCCTCTGAATTAAAGTTTTAAGACCACTGAATTCACCTTGCATATTGCTTGCTCCATCATAGCCTTGTCCACAAACTCTTGAAATGCTCAATTCATGCATCGCAAATAAACTGTCAATCGCCTCCTTCAATGATAAGGCAACAGTACTAGCAACATGGACGATACCAAGAAAACGTTCAATCACACGTCCTCTTTTGTCCACATAACTTAAGACAACTCCCATTTGTTCTTTGACTGAAATATCACGACACTCGTCAACTAAAATGGAAAATAATTCAGTATTCATGTCTCCAACAATTGCATCTCTTATTTCTTGGGAAATGGCACTAACACTTTCTTTCTGAACTTGTGGTGATGTCAATTTCAAATTCTAAGGAGCATTTGACAACGTGACTTTTTTCATGTTTTCATTGTGATCAGCAAGAAACCCTAAAAGTTCTAACAAAATTCCCTGATTTTCAGATTCATTAGATTCATCGTGCCCACGGAAAGACAAGCCTTGACGTAAGAGGAACCGAATGACATCAATTGATGCAGTCAACCGAGTACGGTATTGAACCCTACTTTCATCTGTTTGCTTGGAAAAAAAACTACTTCAATACTCTGCTTAGGGTTATCAAAGGCTTGACACTTAGTTAAAGCAAGATTGTGTGCACTACCAACTTCTCTAACGTGTTTTTGAAATTTATTCCTCTTTCTCCAATCTTTAAAATCATGCTTAACAAAAGTACCACCACCCCTTGCTCCCCATGAGCACTTCCGAACAAGTAGCAACACAAACAATATGCTTCATCTCTTGCTACACTATACTCCAACCAACTAGAATAAATGTCAAACCATGAAGAAACAAATCGACGAGACTGAGTTCCGAATTGTGTAAATGGAAAATTTTGGTGACGAGGTTGACAAGGACCTTTCGACCAATACACTGGTTGAACTTTATCTCGAACATTAGGATCATAATCCCAAATATTCGGACGCAACCCAGGATCTGCAATAAGCTCGTCAGAGTTGAACTCATCACTAATTCTGCTCGAATGCCTAGAATGAACATCACGATGCACAATAGGAACCTTGTCCCTTAGTGTTTGAATTAGAAAGTGTTAAATAGTATCTTGATTTCTACACTCATTCTTATTAGGCTGCAAGAGTTCTTCCAACTTTGCTTTCTTTTTAAAGAACTTTATCATTCTGATATATATATATATATATATATATATATATATATATATATATATATATATATATATATATATTTTACTTTCAGTATCAATCCATCAATTATCAATCAAATAACCTAATTAATCAAAAATATTTTATTCTTTTACTTTTCCAGTCATGTTTCATTATCGCGTTAACCTAATTAACTTATTTTCAATTTTCAACCCACCATTCAACTAAATCACACATTCGATATCTCAATCCAATTGGGTCCCATCATCCATCAACAATCTCAATATCTCAGATGTTCAACGCACAATTAATAATCTAAAATCATCAATTAATAATCTCAATTCTTAAATGCACAATTAACCTAAAATTATCAAACAAATAATCAATGTTCAAATAGAAAAAAAAATTGTTCAAAATGGACATATCCGACACGCTTGAATTATTTTATCTTTCAGTAAATGTTTATTTCACTACAACTATTGTTGGAAATTGGAATGAGCATTACAATTGTCAAAGTACAGTTTTATTTATTGTTCATAGGTGCTTGAGTAATTGTACTAGTCAATAGTATTGTCATCCAACCCGGCTAGTCAAGTTGAAGTTAGAGAAGAGGCATAGTATGATTACCGAGATATGATTATGGATAATGGGCATACTAATGTTGACTGGGGTGACAACCGCGGCTATGACAACCCCTGCCAGCTGAACGAGGGGGCTAATCAGTTTGATTTTTTGAGAGACACGGAAGAGCCATTTTGGGATGGAATCTGGAAACACACACGGCTGTCTCTGGTTAGAAAGTTATTACATCTGAAATAAAATCACGGATAGAGTGAGAAAGGATTTAACGAATTTGTTTCTTTTATCAAATAAATTTTGTCGGAGAATAAAAAACTGCCCCCCGGTCATACTATGATGCGAAGAAGATGATGAGGAAACTTAGATTGAGCTATGAGCGGATAGATGCATGCAATAACGACTTTGTATTATCCTAGAAAGCGAAAAAGGACTTGACAAAGCGTCCAGTATGTGATCATTCGAAGTATAAACCGGAGAAAGGAAAGAAGAAAAACATTGCACGGAAGGTATTGCGATATTTTTCCATTACCCCAATGCTTCAGAGGATGTACTACAACTCTAATACGGCTAAACATATGAGGGCTCACTGTGAGACTCGTAGCAACGATGCCGATGTGCTGATATACCCAGCTGATAGAGAGGCGTGGAAGAAGTTTGACCGCATGCATCCAACCTTTGCTCAAGAAATCCAGAATGTTACTTTTGCTCAAGAAGTCCAGAATGTTACTCTTACTCAGGAGGGCCAGTAAGTAAAAAAATTACATCATGTAGTACTTACATTCTTCAATTTTGATAGTTATTACGGTCCACTTATTTAATGTATTCGATGTTTGTTTCTTTATTAGGATCCTGGAGAATCCGGTTGGACTTGAATCTTATTAGTGGGTTAATTATCTCAATTTGTAGTGAGTTCAATGCGAAATCTTTAATCACTAATCCCACTGGACTTAAATCTTATCAAAAATTATAATTTGTAGACTGGTTCAGAAGATGTGTAAGTTTTTAACCATAATATACTATGTGTTATATACAGCTACATGGTTTACTAATATGTTGATTTACCATTAACTTTCAGCATCTTTTATAATAGGTTTAGTCGATTGATAAACCAGTAGCTTCCTACTTGAAATTATTAGCTCAAGGCCTTACTAAACAAGCATCCAATCATGGAGGCAATATCATCAATGGGTTTAGGTTTAACGTAAAAGATGATGACTGTACAAAACAAACCAAAAACAGTAGAGTCTTGGTCAACGGCGACTGTTATGATGAGAATTGCATGGACTTTATGGAGAGCTGGAAGAGATTGTTGAGTTAACATCTCTGGGTTCCCAAAACTGCCTGGTAATATTCAAGTGTACCTGGTTTGATGTCACATACAGTAGAGGAATCCGTGTTAGCTCGCAAGGGATTATAGATGCCAATGTTAAGTAAAAACTTGCATTAGACGAGCTGTTTGTATTTTTTAGTCAAGCTGCACAAGTCTTTTACGCGGAGGACGTCCAACTCCCAAATCTCATTGATATACAGTTATCAAAGTCACACTTTCAAGCCGACCAAGCACCTATCTTGATACCTGTGGAGATGAACAACAAGGAGGACAATCTTCCTCTTCAACCTACACTTGATGTAGGAGAAGAAGTCATAGATGATGACGCGAAAGATGTAGAAAGTGTCGAAGATGATGAGGCTGAGTCTACTGAAGAAGAGGATGAATTGCTCGATGAAGAGGACGACTCGTCCCATGAAGAAGAGGATAACGATTCCCAAAATGAAGATGATTGACTTGTACTGTTATAACATACCTGCTTTTAGTACTAGAAGTTTCATATAGTGTTTTTAAATTGATTCATATATATACTCAGTTCATTTATATAGTGTTGTAACGTGTTGTGGACTATACATTGTTTTTAATGTGTTAATTTCTTTGGACTTCTTATACACGAAGTCAGACATGGATAGATTACGGGTCATTCGTGGTCGCGGTGGATGCCGAGCTGCATCTACCCCGGTGGCTCCCATCTCGTCATTTCCTGCTGATGACGAGGCACATAGTGCTCACATCCAATAGTAGGGGTCAACCCCCGCCCCAGCCGCTGCCCCAGCCCCAGGCCAATTCATCCCACACGCACTGGTTGTCTTTGTTCTGTGGGTTCTACCTCAGGTATATTTGATAATAGTGATTGGTCATAATGCTAGACTTATATTTAAAGTATATTTGATCTGTATTCATGTTGGTGTTTTGTAGGATCTCGACAAGGCTGTGGATTAACATGTGGGATGCGCATCGACCCCCATCGAAACACTGAGTTACCCTCATCCAAGAGGGTCAGTAATTAAAAAAATTACATAATGTCGTACTTACATTCTTCAATTTCGATAGTTATTACTGTCCACTTCTTTAATGTATTTAATTTTTGTTTCTTTATCAGGATCATAGAGACTCCAACGAAGGCGAAGATCGGCATCCTTATGAAGGGCTAATTCTTTGAGCCACAGTTATATTGGAAGGATTGGAATGCTGCAACGAAGGAGTCCTTATGGGAAGAGTGGCTGGTATGATTTTCCTTTTTGTCAGTCATTATTTGTTTAATTAGAACCTTATTTTAAATTAATCGTAATGATTGTGTAATTGGATGCCTTGTAGAAGGGGTTCGAGTTTGAGTCGCCTAAGCAACCGGAGTTGGGGCAGTGACAGGCTTTTTTTTTGCCTACATCGGCAAAAAGTACCGGCGATGGCTATACGACGCACGGGAGCGGGCAAGGAAGACGCTGCCCAGGGTGCCCTAATGGAGGAATGTAAGGGATTTCCCCTCATTGGATATCTCATTTGTATGGGGACAGATGGTTGATCAGTAGAGGACTGATCCATCCTGGGAGGCCAAGAATAAGAATGGGAGCGAGAACAGACACGAGAAAGATTCCACGTACACGGGGGGCCGATGGCTCACGATATCCTCTGACACAAGAATACGGTTGAGCACCTGAACCTGACGGCGGATGAGATCATAACTTTGACGTATTCTCAGACGCACATGAGGAGAAGGATAAGGACGATGCACAACAGGCGGGGAACTTTGTTTCAGATATTTTCATGCAGATCGATGTAAGTTACGAATTAATTCGTCTAATTTGCTATATTTTTTGCCTTTGTATTCGATGTTTGTCACCTTAATGTTTTGAACGTCAAATCACTATTTTGCAAGCCTTGTATGAACATATAAGGTTTCTGGGCAACTGTTCGGACAACCGTCAGCATCCACAAGTATGGGCACGAGTAATGGGGGGTTGAAGTGATGGCTGGATACACCGGGGGTCGTTAATAGGCCGAAAGGCCACGTACGCAGCCTGCTCGGTATGACTGTACGTGCTCTGATAGGAGCATCCCCACTCTCCGCTGCCCCTACAGATGCAGACACCAACAGTGGGGCGAGCGTCGTTACACGAGGACGAGATCCATCGTATTTCAACAGAAGTGTATAGGATGATCACGGCACATAATCAGGTACAATCACTATATATGTTTAGTGAACACAACATACGATTGCTATCGAGATTAATGCGTTCGTGCCTTTACCTGAAGGGCACTGCTGCTGGACATGCCGAGCCGGATCTGGATCACAGTGTTCCCGTGGACGAAGACAATTAGCAGGATTTGGATCCGAGACTCGCCGACCCTTGATCAGCCTTCTCTGCCTAGCTATTTGTATCCCGCTCTCGTGCTCCCCCCCTTACTTGTACTCCCCTCCCTACTATATTGTACCCCGCTCCGCTGCCCTCCTGAACTTTGTAGACATTTTATTTTTTGATTAGTATAGAATCCATTCTTTAAATAATTGTTGATAGATCAGCAATTATTTAACCCTAATGTGCATTGAGAAATATTTTTCTGAATTGAGAATGATTGTTGAGAATTTGTAATTAGAGGTTTGGGTATTAAATAAGTAAAAAAAACTATTTTAAAATTAATTTGACTTTTAGCGACGGATTTTATTCCGTCGCTGAAAGTCTTACTTATTATGTGAATAAATGAACTTTAGCGACGAAAATTCTGTCGCCAAAGTTTTAAATGGCAGACATGTAGCGGCGGATATTCCGTCTCTAAAAGTCATCAATTTTTGAATAATTTTTAGCGACGAAAAATGTCTATCGTTAAAACTTTTGGTGACGAATTTTTCTGTCGCTAAATATTTTTTGTAATAAATTATTTCTAAAAAATTAAAAAACAAAAAATACAATTAGTGGCGGAATAATTGTATTAATACTTCCGTCACTGAAAGTCGACTTTTAGGTGATGGATTTTAAAATTTCGTCACAAAACTTTTAGTTACGAAATTATAGATAATGGACTTTTAGCATAGGGTGTCCATCGCTAGAAGTCTTTGACGACGAGTTTAGACCTTTTAGTAGATTTAGGGCTTTTAACGACGGAGTTGTCCACTGCAAAAAGTTTTGTTTCTTGCAGTGCATTGAGATAATTGGGGATCACCAAACTTGTTCTTTTTTCACACAATTGTAGTACTTTCTTGAGTATTTTGAGCCATACAGTCATACTCATGTGTGATTCTCGATCCACGTGCAGCTAGAATTATTGTGCATTCCAATTATATAAAACAAACAAAACTCAGGCTTAAAATTAGAGAGAACCAAGGTCTCAAAATTGGCCCATCTACACAGTCTCGTCATGGACTCACTGGACTCCAG
This sequence comes from Escallonia herrerae, assembly GCA_033070095.1. Classification (NCBI taxonomy): domain Eukaryota; kingdom Viridiplantae; phylum Streptophyta; class Magnoliopsida; order Escalloniales; family Escalloniaceae; genus Escallonia; species Escallonia herrerae. The sequence goes on along the minus strand of JAVXUP010002004.1, from coordinate 78,403 downwards.
GAGCGCTAGCCGATAATAGCCACCCCAAAAACCCACTCCCAAGTATGTTGGCTGGTACTCCTTCCTTCACACACGTCGAGAAAGACAAGAATATTTGTGTTTCTATTTGGGTGTTTTTTGGTCTTCTCGTACCCAAAGTCGATTTTCTTAGCCTATATGCACTTCAAGACTAAAAATTCAGGTCTTAGGTCTTATCCTAAGTTAAATAAATAGTTCAATAGCTTCACACACCGTCAAAATCCTCTTATTCATCTACGTTTATAGTTAATCATAGGATTAATTGCACCGAGATCTCTAAGTTTAGTGTGAAATTATAGTCAAGAACAAAGTTTAAAAATGTAACAAATCATTACCAACAATTTTGAAAAGATATCAACTGCGTCAATTCGGCGTTGACCCATTAAAAAGGTGTACTCTTTTACTGATGTTATCGATACATACTTTTAAAATACAAAAACTATACATGCATAGTACATAATTTCAAATTCTGAAAGCCTAATTTTGAAAATTCTAATTCCCAAATTCACAAACCATAATCCTTGACCACATCATTACTTCAGTAAATTCAGCGATCTAACACTGCAGGGAACACCCACCCATCATACCATCAAAGAACACCATTAATAATCGTACAACTTCCAATAACACAGAACCCAATCATGTTGCTAATTTGGACTCCCATTGCCAGGTTTTCAGCCATCCACCACTACAAGGATCACCCACCGCAGCACTGCAGAACCCACCCACCCACCCACCCACGCACGCACCAATCCATTATTATTATTTTCCCAACCTCCACCATCATCATTAACCTCCGCCCAAAGTAACACCACAATAACCAGGATAGAAGTAACATTCAGTCAACGGTGCGAGTATCAGAAGGGAAGTGACTCTAATAGCTGTTCTGGAAGCATTGAGAGATTATAGTTAGCGCGATAATGGGTTTGTTTGGCTTAGGGTCAATGAACTTAACAAGATTTCAGGGGTTAGTATTTGTTTAAGTTTGACAGTGTGTGAAAGAGAAATTGATGGATGCAGGAGGCCGTAAAGGTGGTCGGTGATGGTTGGGGTGTATATAAAATGGGCATTCTGCAGCTAAAAACTGAATCAGGAATCACGACGGAGATAAGTCTGCAAAAGAGAACACGGAGTGACCGCCAAGTGGGGTTCCGGCGGGAGAACGCTCGGATGCTTAAGTTAGAGATGACTAACAATATATAATTCTGAAAAGCAGTAGTACACGGTGTAAATGTCTGTGAGCATGTCCCATACCTAGGGGGTAGACCCTTTTATATAGTCGCAGGAGGAAGAATTCGAACATGTTTGTGAGTCTTGATGGATAGACTCGGGTCATGTCAATCAGGATCGCGTTACGATTCTTAAGAATCACGTCACAATCCTTCATAGTTTTGTTAGGATCCTTTTAAAATCCTAACTCCACTACTATGGTAACCACCAAATCCGTAGCTGATCAAAATTGACCATGCATCATAATTGCCACGTGTTATATGCTGATTGGGGTGTATTTTTAGCTATATCATAATGTCCCCCACTTTCTTAGCATAAATTTTTGGCTAAGAAATTGTACTCTAAGTGTCTTCAGACACGCATCCAACTTCTGACGAACTTTTCTCGCTCTTATAGATGCAAATAATATTTTTTCTAAGTGCCTCGCTGACCAAATAGTGCCCAAGAACCACAATACCTATTTTTGGTTGCATAAATAGCATTCTGGAATTTTTCAAAAATTTTCTGATATTCTTCTGAATTTTTTGAGACCTTAAAAGCCCCAAAAATGATTTTCTACAATTTCTGAGAATTTTTCCTCTCTCCCCCTTTTTCTTTATCTTTTGTGGGACTGAGGCCTGCTCGGGAAGCAGGCTCGGACTAGGATCTGATCGACATTCGGACCATGTTCTGCTCGAATTATAATCTGCTCGACTATGGGCCCGAGTTGAGAAAGGTCTTATCTTTTTCTTCTATTCAGTCGGCGGGCTCGGACCACGGTCTGTTCGGACCATGGCCTGCTCGGGCAATGGGCCTGGCTGAGAAGGCCTCATCTTTTTTTCTTGCTAGGTCCGTAGGCTCGGACTACGATCTGCTCGGACCATGGCCTGCTCGGACTATGGCCTGAGCTGAAAAGGCCTCGACACTTTTTCATGTTCGGTCATTGGGCTCGGACCACCATCTGTGCTCGGCCCCAACATTTTTTCCTATTCAGTCATTGGGCTCGGACTATGATCTGCTCTGACCTACTGTGCGGGCTTGCTGCGTGGACGCGGGCCTGATGGTGGAGAGGCCCAATCTAATGAACTCCTTGTTTAAAAAGTAAAGAACTCTTTATTGCTCATCTGTCCAAGTAGATTCGAACCTTTGACATCGCACACAGAATGGAAACGGAATGCCACTGGGCTGCTCGGCCACATATGTCAAGTTTGAGCAGAAAAAAGAGTTGTACTATCACTTGAGAACATGAAAAGTCTATAACTTTTTGCTCAGGTATCCGTTTGAGGTGAATTTTTATTTTTTTTAGATAGTTTTCCAAGCTCTATCCATGAAAAATCTCCTTTTCTTTAAAAGAGTTCAGTCGGAAGCTCTTCTTATAACAATTCCTTTGACCTCCACTCAAGAACTTTCTTTAGTCAAAATCCTTAGAGTTTTATCCATGGGCTCTTGAGAGCACAAAGGAAATGGAGTTAAGATGTCTGCACGGGCGATGAGTTCGGTGATCATTCTACTCGGATATGGCTTGTCCTAGCTCAACGGGTTTGTTCCCAATCTGTTCGGGCATGATGCTTCGGCTTCCCTTTGTGCTTTGTCCGAGTACAAAGGGTATGAAGTTGGTCCTCTGCTCGGGCAGAGTATTCGAATGGCATTCTTCTAGAACAAATACCTCGGTGCCTTCGTGCTTTGTCCGAGCACAAAGGGTATGTCCTTGCACAAAGGGTATGTCCTTTTTGTGCTTTGTTCGAGCATAAAGATTATGGTTCCATTGTGCTTCGTCTGAGCACAAAGGATATGAAGTTAGCACTCTGCTCGGGCGGAGTGCTCTGCAAACTTTCTGCTCGGGCAGAGTGTTCGGCCAACATTTTGCTGGGATAGAATGTTGGTCCAAGCTTTGGTCACTCTGCTCGGGCAGAGTGTTCAGCCAACATTCTACTGGGACAGAATGTTGGTCCAAGGTTTGGTCACTCTGCTCTGGCAAAATGTTCGGCCAACATTCTGCTTAGACAGAATGTTGGTCGCCAGTTTGGTCACTCTACTCAGGCAGAGTGTTTGGCCAACATTCTGCTCGGAGAGAATGTTGGTCCAAGCTTTGGTCACTCTGCTCGGGCAGAGTGTTCGGTCAACATTCTGCTTAGACAGAATGTTGGTCTAAGCTTTGGTCACTTTGCTCTGGCAGAGTGTTCGGCCAACATTCACTATGTGTTTAGATACTTCACTATGTGTTTTTTTTATGGTTTATTCTACCATTCACATAGCGTTATTTTCTTTTACTTTGACACAAACTCTTTATTCATCACTTTTAAAGAGTTGGCAAAGAAGTCGAGCATCTTCGCTCGGCCTAAACTTTGACGAAGTAAAAGCTTGATGGAGTGAGGATGCCCCCATTAACTTTTGCTACTCCATGGATTTAGATCTGTAGCTAAACCATTGACCTTTTACTTGGGTAAAAGACCTTATTCCCCTTGTGTTTTTATTCAAAGGAAAAAGTTTTCACTCTGCTCATGCAGAGTGTTCAGCCATCATTCTGCTCGTGTAGAATGTTTTGGCTAAGCTTAGCAGTCTGCTTGGGCAGAGTATTCGGCTATCATTCTGCTAGGACATAATGTTTTGGCGAAGTCTAGCATTCTGCTTTTGGCCATCATTCTGTTTGGGTCAAATGTTTTGGCAAAGTTTAGCACTCTACTCGGGAAGAGTGTTCGGCCATCATTCTGTTGGGCAAAATGTTTTCGCTAAGCTTAGCACTCTGCAAGGGCAGAGTGTTCGGCCATCATTCTGCTCGGGCAAAATGTTTTTGGCTAAGTTTAGCACTCTACTCGGGTAGAGTGTTCGGTCATCATTCTGCTCAGGCAGAATTTTTTTCACTAAGCTTAGCTCTCTTCTCAGGTAGAGTGTTTTGGCTAAGCTTAGCACTCTACTCGGACAGGGTGTTCGGCCATCATTTTGCTCGGGCAAAATGTTTTGGCGAGGTTTATCCAACCTTATAACAATGCTTAGAAAAATAACTTTATTGCTTGAGCAAAAAATAAAGTTTACACTGGATTGCTTAACAACCCATTCATCCAAAAAATCTTCTAAAGACTATTCTTAGAAAAAGAATTGAGAGTTTGACAAGGTTCGAGCCCCTTATCCTCCCAAAAAAAGAATGTCTTGCCTCAGGGCAAGACGCTATTGAATAATTTCGCAAGTTCTCAGAATTCCAAGTACAAGGAATTGAATCTCCAGAAAGTGTTCCTAGTGTATAGGCACCAGGCTTGACTACCTTCATAACAGGATAAGGTCCTTCCCAATTCGGAGATAACTTTTCTGTTGCCGCCTTTGGATCAGATACTTCTAACTTTTGAAGAACCAAAACTCTAACTCGAAACTGCCTGTCGTCCTTCTCTACGTACGACAAAATTTCTCAACTGCCCACGCTTATGAGAGCTTTGATTGCTTATTTTAGATATCCGCAGTCATCAGTTGCGTGGCCATAATCGTTATGGAAGTGGCACCATAAACCCTATTCCTTTTGTTTGCCCGAGATCTCATCTTTTCTGGCCATTGGAGAGCTTTATTGTCTTTGATCTCGTGTAGTATTTATGATGGTCTGGCATTGAGGGGCGTCAGATTTTCCCGGGCAAATGGGTCTTTAGGACACCGTTCGTCATGTTTGGAACGTTTTATTGTCTTTCCCCCTTGGGGAGTTAACTCACAAGATCGTTTCTTCTGCTCTTCCTTTTCTTCTCCATGTCATCCTCAGTGTCTCTCCAGGTATTCTTCAGCTTGAATATATTTGTTAGCCTTCTCAAAAAGGGCTTTCATATTACCTGGAGGATTTTGTTAACAGAGAATGCAAACTTGGATGTTGGTTGGAGGCCCCGGAGGAATGCAGTATAATTCACGGACTCGTCCAGGTTATCGAGTATTCTTCAGCTTGAATATATTTGTTTAGACCCTTAAAGGTCTAACTCGAGTCACTATTTATTTTTTGGGTTAATCTAATAACTAACATGGGGAAACAAGAAAATCTTAATTTCTGTCTAAATCGTCCAATTTAAGCTTTTGGCTTATGAAACAAAAGATTCGAATTCAAGGACTAAGCTATACAAGAGGAAGGTATTAGGCACCTATTATACCCTAACGGTCTCGGCTATGTTTTTTATGATTTTTTGGCCTTTATAATAACATGTTATAAAATATGTTTGAGAAAAACCCTAATCTAACATATGATTTTTGGATTGAGCCTAGCATCAGGGTTTGAATGGTTGCGAGGAAGGGAGACTCTAGACTCCCCTAATTTAGAAAGCAATATAAAAGTTACATTGAAATGATATTTGTTTAGATGACTCGGGATGACATCAAGATGGATCCACGACACACGTATACTAAGAGATTATGAGTTGAGAATTATGTTCTATTTGTTTCAAGGTTCAACACTAAGAATAATGAATCAAGTCTAAAGAAGAAAGGTCCAAGATTTCTAGAGAGCAGCAAACCTGGAAGCCCTTATTTTGTAACCCACAGCTCAATTAATAGTGGCCTGGGGCTCATGAAAAATGGCACAGAAGATTTCTTCGAGTCTTATACGTCTGATAGAGTATAATATATGATTAAATAAAAGATAAAACAAAAAGTCAACTTACCGGCTGGTTTGCTAAAAACCGATTGTTTCACCCCCGAATTAAATATTTTTTTCCTGGATTATGGGAATAATGATTGCCTTTAATTCGGTAAAAATATCTTGAAAAGACAGATAGGATGCACCAGATTCTGAGAATTATTCTCAAGTGACATCTAAATTAAAGAAATCATGAATTAATCAAGAATCAATTATGTATCATCTAAATAAAGTTAAAATCTCTTACTTAGGTTTAAACCTAAGTAAATGGATTGGTTTAACCAACTGGACTGGACCTTAACTGCAATTGACACCAACCAAACTAAACTAGACCATGACTGGGGGTTGAACCACTCGTAGGATTAAACTTTAAATAAATTATGTTGACTGTATTACTGAGCCTAAACCCACAATAGTAACGAACTTAAATATTAATAAGGTCCAGAAATAGGGTGTCTATAGAGTCCTTCGGTGCGGGAGCTTGCCTACGAGCAAACATCACTGAAGATAATGCATTTTAATAAGAATACGGGAAGGACCAAAAGTCCTAAGATAGACTCGAGGACTTATACATATATGATGTTAGACCTTTGTAAGGTTGGATACATAAAAGAATCAAACAAACATAGTTTTGGAAAGGGGCAATGCTCGAAGCCAAAACCAACAACGTGTGGAAATGGTTGGTCGTTAAATTATAAGGAAACTAAGATTGGATTTTATCTAGAGTGGAGCCAATGACAAACGGTCGATTGCTAAATAAGGGGCGTATTCTCAGAAACCGGAGTCAACTATAAGAATAATTTGTCATCTAGTAACACTAAAAGGGTCTTATGCCTAAGACGTGAGAGCCAATAGCAATAGCAATTGAGCGTTTAGGCATACAACGAATCTTAAGAAGTAGGAGCCGACTGTGACAACATTAGTCGTCTAAAGATACTGAAAGGTCATTTCCAAGAGCTGGAGCCAACTATAATGCTGATTGGTCACTTAGACATGAATAAGAGGGCACATATCGAAGCCGGAGCCAACAACAACAACAATTCATCTAGATGCACCAAATATTTATTAAGAGCCAAAGCCAACGGTAACAACAATTGCTTGCTTAGCAAATAAAGTGCACTCGTAGAAGCTGGAGCCAATAGTAACAACAATTAATAGTCTAGGGACACTAAAGGGACTTATGCCTTAGAGCCGAAGGCAACCCATTTAGGTATAAGCTTCATCCTCAGAAGTCAGTGTCAACTGTAACGATACTTGATCATCTAATGATAATGAAGGGTCATGTCTAAGAGCTGAAGCCAATGTTAACGACAATTGGTCGCTTAGACATGAAAAGGGAAGTACATCTAGAAGCTGTAAACAATAAAGAGTGAAAGTAGCTAGTCATCTAGATGCACTAGACACTTGACTAAGAGCCGGAGCCCGAACGCGTGAAAGCGGCTGGTCACTGAGGAACACAGAGGACTCATATCGAAGAGCTGGAGCCAGTGATGCATGAAAGCGGCTGGTTTCTTAGACATAAGAAAAGAAGTATATCTAGAAGCCGCAGCCAGCAACACGTAAAAATAGCTAGTCATCTAGACACACCGAGGAAACTTGCAAATAAGTCACCCAAAGCCAAAGCCGAGATTACCCAAGGGCAGATGCTCGTTGAGTGACAGAGTAAGACAGAACATGTCCTCTATGAGAACTGACCGGGAAGAGAAATGTAAGATCTGGAAACAAGGAATTGGAAGTGATACTAGCCTTACACCATGCACATCTGTAAATTGAGCAACAAAATCTCGTATTTGGCTAGGAGGATAATCCCATGATGGGGAAGTAAACATGCGAAGTTAAAGCATGCCAACACATAAAAAAATAAATAAATAAAAAGTTGGGAATCATGCTAAACACACATGCAAGGCAAAAAATTATATATATACTACTATCTAATCATGCAAGACACAAGAACACATACACTTGAGGCAATGCAAAAAACTCTTTCCCTTTCTTCTCTCTGTCTCTTTGTCTTGAATAGCGGATGATTTTCATCATCCATACCAATGAAGGCCTTATATCCTTGAACTGATTAGTGGGTTTTGCACTAAGCAGCCTAATTATAAGAAACGGGATTTAGGATTTGATTGAACCCTAAATCTCTTCACACAACCTATCTCTTTCTCGAGAGCAGACCGAAAAGGAAGCAAGAAACCTAATCCTATCTGAATTTTTCCCAACTGCATTCCCTAAATATAAAAGCTAAGATTATTCATCCTACCATTCAAAGCTCTTAGGCCCCTGATTAAAAATTTTCCAATCAAATCCCTAGATCAACCATAGAACCCTGAAGGACACGAAGGTTGGCCCAAAATTGGGCGAGTCTCAAGGTTTCGCCTTACCATTCAGACGGATGATCGGTCAGTGTTTATGTTGGATCAAACCACGCACTTTAGCAACCTATTCTTCATGAATCAGGTGTGGAATTGCATTCTTCACTCTTGATTTTGGCCCAAATATGTTGGGCTATGGCTAGAACAGGGTCGACCAATGATTTTGCCCATGCTTTTTAGGGTCATGGTGCACTGTTCATCCTAACCTTTATCAATCGGCCAGTTGCTTGATACTTTTTTTTTCTGTTTGATGCAGCCCATCCCCAAGAATGTTAGACTTAAGGGTTCCTCGAAGTTGGTTGTTGAGTGGTGGAAACAAGTACCCGAGGTGGTGAAGGATATGATAGCAACCACGGGTTTTACTTTGTTTTTGAATGGACTGCACTGCTTTACCTAGAACAAATGGCTTCTCATGAGTTTGCCCGAGCATTGGTGAGATTCCACCAGCACCTTCCTTCTGTCGTTTGGGAAAGCAACCCTTACCTCTTATGATTACCTCTTACGATTTTGTGCACATGAGGATCTTATGCGGAGATTATTAGAATACATGCCAGCCTTTAAGAAAGATAGCTCGATTTTGCTCCCTACCTTCTGTGCACATTATTAGGGTACGAGTTTGGTAGGTGCCAGAGAAGAATAGGTGGACCAGTATGTCTGAGGATTTCTGGTGTACATGCTTGGGGAGACCCTCTATAGTATTGGCAATGACTCCGTGCAACTGTGGTGATTGAGTGAGCTAGAGAATGTGACGCAGATTCATGAGTTCAATAGAGGGCACCAGTACTTGTGCACCTGTATACTTTATGGGCTCTGTGTCATAACTATAATCTTCTAGCTTCATGGAGTTCAGTAGTGTTTGGGAGGTATGTCCAGCTCTGACACTCTCACTTTGATGCTTGATGCTATTTAAGAATTCTCTACTAGCCCAACTCTTATCTTTCGGTGTTCTCTTTTTGGATGAGAAAGTTGTTGTTTGGATACGACCATATATCCATTGAACCTTAAGATCAAGCGCACTAGATTGACCCGAGGTCTGCCAAAGGTGTATGAACGACTACACCCAGTGACCGGCATAATTCATACCCTATTTGCTTTGCCCTTATGTTTATCTCTATCACTCACTCTCTTCTTTTTCGTAACTAAAGACTCGCTTCCAAGTGGTGGACATAGACTAACGCTAATGAGTTACAGCTTACAAGGAATAAGCACTAGTAGTGGGACTCTATATATCACAAGAAGTTTTATCTAGGTGAGCGGGTGCTACCCAACACTATTAAGAGCTTAAGCCTTGGATCTGGGCTGCCGGCTATGGAGATGTATAGAACGGGGACTCTAGATAGGCATATCAGGGGGCCAAGTCAGGTAGCTGACTGACCAGGCCTTATGAGACATTTGCTCGGGAGGATTTGGTACCTCCTTTGACTGTGAAGTGGATAAGACATAATAGAAAAGCCCTGTCGGCTAGCGAGGAGGTCGAGGATAATGTCGACTCAAATGGCATCCCTTTCCCCCATCGACTATGCGTACATTGCAATCTACTGGATTTCTCAGTTCGGAGATAATCCGTAAGCTAAATTAGGACTCGGGTGTGTTTGAGCTTAAGGAGCTAGCCCGAAACAAAGATGGTTATTTTTTCACATTTCTCTCGTAACTTCCCCTTTTTCCATGCCAAACATTAATCATTGTTTATTCTAGGTCCTACAAGGATGTTGAGGGGTGCATACAAGATGATCCATAGGAGATAGTTGCATCGTTAAAAGTGTACATCATGTACTGAGAGCTAACGGGTATAAGTGGTCTATGCCTCCATCGTCTATACCATGATTAAGCGAAGATCCAAATCTTAGTAGCATGGAGCTCCCTCGGATGAGCAGACCATGAGACTTCAGTGCCATCGAGAAGTAGGTCAGTTCTCAAAAAGGGGGCAAGGTGAAGACGAGAGTTTTTAACAGGCCTGCTCCCTGGACTGGTCGTAGTCCTACTTCATAACAGAAAAAGAGTATGGAGCCTCTGAGTATTGATAAAGGCAAAGCCCCAGGCCACAGCTGTATCAAAGGGAAGAGAAAATATTCTCATTCCTCGATCTAAAAGGGTAATGAGTGCATGGGTGACCCCTCAATGACCAGGATAAATTACTATACAAGAATCAACCTTAGTGCTTTCTTCCTAGAATTCTTATGATGATGATGTAGAGGACGGGCCCATATATGAGGATGAAGATCACTCCAGCTCCACGGTTAGCGAGTCGAGCCCGAAGAGGCGGAAGAGAGATCATTTAGAGCTAAGTTCTAAGTGTTTGCTATCTTAGGAATTTACAAACAACAAACTTATAATGTTAAACTATTATTAGAAGTGTTTCTTTTACATATTACAGACATATATGCACGAGCGCACACAGGGCATGGAAAGGAGTACTAGAACAGATTTGGTATGGATTGATTGAGAACACGTGCAAGGATTGGTCAGGAAGCAAACCAAACTTTGTTAAATTTTCCCATAAAACAGGAGAACCAGCCAGTTGACCAGAATGGATTTTTCTATAGGAATTTTACCGGCTGGTTGGCCAGAATGAGGTTTTTTATAGTTACTGACTGAGTGATTTAATTCCAAGGAATACCGATCAGTTGATCAAATAAGGCCTTTTTTTTTTCAAATAAAACCGGTCAATTTTCTAGGGTTGCTCGACTAAATAGCTTAGGATTTTCTTCTCTTAGTACCAGGGTCGTACCCTTTATGAATACTAATTCTTAAAGTGTGGCTTTCAAAAGTAAATCCTAATGGCCAAAATTGGAAAAGAAACAAAAACTTTTGAAATTCAATTTCGGTCCTCTGCTAATTCTCACCACAAGAAAATATGTATTTTGCGACGGATTTTTAGCGACGGAAGGTATTCCGTCGCTAAACATGTCTTTAAGCGACGGAATATACCGTCGTTAAAACTCCGTTGCAAAATACTATTACCGACGGAAGACACCGTCGGTAAAAATATTTTGCAACGGAGTTTTAACGGCGGACGTTTAGCGACGGAATTACCGTCGCTAAATATTTTTTATAAAATTAGTAATTTTGAGTTTTTTTAAAATTATTTAAACGACGGAATAAAACCGTCGCTAAAAATTCTGTCGCAAAAGTCTTTATAATAAGACATTCACCGACGGAGTTTTAGCGACGGAATAAGTCTGTCGCTAAAGATCCTCCATTTAAAATCAGATCTGGTTTCTTTCTCTCTCCCCGTTCTCTCTCTGAAATTCTGCTCCCACCCACCGCCGTTCTCACCTCCGGCGACCCTTCTCTGCGGCGACCCAGCTCCGGCGACACTCCCGTCCCCCACCTGACGCCGCGCCACCAAGCCTTGCACTCCGGTCGTGCCACAAAGCCTCCACTGTCGCCACGCAAGGAAACCACCACTGCCGCCGCACCACCAACGCCGGCGCCGTCGTACCCACCTCAAGATTTGTATGTCAATTGCCCTAAATTATCTAAATTTTATGTTAATTTGTCTTCAATTTAGGTTACATGCCCTAAATTATCTGAATTATTTAGATTTGTATGTCAATTTAGGTTCAATTTTTTGTTAATTTGTCAATAGAGCCCCCTAATTGAACCCTAAATTGAAGTAATTGAATCCTAAATTGAATGCCCTAATTGAATCGAACCCTAAATTAAACTAATTGAACCCTAAATTGATTGCCCCAATCTAAACGAACCCTAATTGAACCCTAAATTGAATGCCTCAAATCAACTGAACCCTAAATTGAATCAATAGAGCCCCCTAATTGAACCCTAAATTGAAGTAATTGAATCCTAAATTGAATGCCCTAATTGAATCGAACCCTAAATTAAACTAATTGAACCCCTAATTAAACCCTAAATTGATTGCCCCAACCTAACCGAACCCTAATTGAATGCCTCAAATCAACCGAACCCTAAATTAAACTAATTGAACCCCTAATTAAACCCTAAATTGATTGTCCCAATCTAACCGAACCCTAATTGAATCCTAAATTGAATGCCTCAAATCAACCGAACCCTAAATTGAATCAATAGAACCCCCTAATTGAATGCCTTAATTGAATCGAACCCTAATTTGAACTAATTGAACCCCTAATTAAACCCTAAATTGATTGCCCCAATCTAACCGAACCCTAATTGAACCCTAAATTGAATGCCCTAATCCAACCGAACCCTAAATTGAACTAATTGAACCCTAAATTGAATGCCTCAAATCAACTGAACCCTAAATTAAATCAATAGAACCCCCTAATTGAACCCTAAATTGAAACAATTGAACCCTAAATTGAATGCCCTAATACAATCGAACCCTAAATTGAAATAATTCAAGCGCATCGGATATGTGAATTTTGAACATTTTTTTCCCATTTGAACATTGATCATTTGTTTGATAATTTTAGGTTGTTAATTGTGCGTTTTAGAATTGTGATTATTGATCGATGATTTTAGGTTATTAGCTGTGCATTTGAAGTAATTGCGATTATTAATTGATGATTTTAGATTGTTAATTGTGCATTGAGCATTTGAGATATTGAGATTATTGACGGAGGATGGGACCCAATTGGATTGAATGTGTGGTTTTTGTTAATTTTTATTGCATTGAGAATTTGAGAATTGAGAATTGAGGTTGTTGACGGAGGATGGGACCCAATTGGATTGAGATACCTGTTAGTTAGCGCAGACACCGACAGCACGTCTGATCGACGGTGTTCGACATTTAAAAAACAAATTAACGTATGCCGATGTGTCTGGAGGTGCGTGTCGGTGGGCATCGGACACGTGTCCGGAGGCTTCGGACACGTGTCCAAAGGCGTCGGACACATGTCGGTATGTGTCGGACACGTGTCCGGAGGTGTCAGACACGTATCGGACACCATATCGACACCCTATATGAGGTGTCGGAATTGAGATTGTTGACGGAGGATGGGACCCAATTGGATTGAGATACCTGTTAGTTAGTGCAGACACGGACAGCACGTCTGATCGACGGTGTCCGACATTTAAAAAACAAATTAACGTATGCCGATGTGTCTGGAGGTGCGTGTCGGTGGGCGTCGGACACGTGTCCGGAGGCTTCGTGGACGTGTCCAAAGGCATCGGACACGTGTCGGTATGTGTCGGACACGTGTCCAGAGGTGTCAGACACGCGGCACAATTAAGCCTAATTAGCCCTAACATAACCCAATTAAGCCTAATTAGCCCTAATTAGGACTAATCAGCACTACTCGGCACAATTAAACCCTAATTAGGACTACATAACTCTAATTAGCCATAATCAACCCTAGTCAGCTATAATTATCCGAAACTATCCCTCATTAACCTTAATTAGCCCTAACATAACCCAATTAAGCCCAATTAGCCCTAATTAGGACTAATCATCACTACTCGGCACAATTAAACCCTAATTAGGACTAAATAACCCTAATTAGTCCTAATCAACCCTAATCAGCTATAATTAATAATCGTAATTAACCCTAATAACCCAGTTAGCCCTAATTAGCCCTTGTACATCCCATAATTACTCTATGTTGCCCAGAGATGGTTCAATTACTCGTTGTTTACAAACCCTGCCTTCTTTATATTAATTGTTGTTTTGAGAAGTCCATTGGCAACGAGATGGTTCAACTCGTTGCCAACGAGTTCTATTTAATGTGGAATTGGTAACATATGCAACGATCATTCTGTAGTTTTGATATTTTAGAAAGATTCTTGCATATCTTATCAATTTCTGAACACATGCATGCATAGAAACCCTTAGTTCCCGTTCAAAGGTACTCATTACAAGGTAATGCCTTGTTAGAACCTTCCTGAGCAAGGTTAGATGAATGTTAGAACACCTAATCGATGTGGTGTACTTGGAGAAATGCGGGGAGGTGCTGCCGAATTTTCCACAGACATCGGACTAAGCATGAGTTATTCACTGTTTTATAAACATGTGCTTTTCTGAATGGGATAGGACCACTACCTGTGTCAAGAGTGGAAGGAAAATATGTAGACATGTTGTAACATTCATGCATTGATATTTACATCGGCAATGCCTAATCACTGGTCATTATTGAAGGTGGTATACAGTACGATAATTCAGTCGTCATGTCAGTCGATCGAAGTTGGATGAAAAGGAAGAATGCTGAAGATTTTCGTGTCGCGTTGATGAATTTCTCGACTTCGCTTATGCGCATCCTGCACATGTTGACCTTGATAAGATAAGGTGTCCGTGCGGTAGATGTGAGTTGTTGCACTGGAGAAAAAGAATTGAAGTAAAATGGCATCTTCGTCAGTACAGTTTTATGGGTGGATACACAAGGTGGACGCAGCACGGGGAAACGATAGTATTGTCGTCCAACCTGGCTAGTCAAACTGAAGTTAGGGAGGAGGCACGATATGATTTCCGAGATATGATTATGGATGCTGGGCATGCTAATGTTGACTGGGGTAACGACAGTCCACAACCGCCGAACGAGGGGGCTCATCAGTTTTATGAGTTGTTGAGAGCTGCGGAAGAGCCGCTGTGGATGGAGCTCCGAAACACACACGGCTGTCTGCGGTTAGCAGGTTATTACAGTTAAAATCAGACCACGGGCTGAGTGAGAAAGGTTTTAACGAGTTTGTTACCTTCATCAAAGAAATACTGCCCGAAAGTGAAAAGCTACCGCCGTCGTACTATGACGCGAAGAAGATGATGAGGAAACTTGGGTTGAGCTATCACCGGATAGATGCGTGCAATAACGATTGTGTATTATTCTGGAAAGAGAATAAGGATTTGTCATTATGTCCGGTATGTGATCATTCGAGGTACAAACCGGACAAAGGGAAGAAGAAAAACATTGCATGGAAGATATTGCGATATTTCCCGGTCACACCACGGCTTCAGAGAATGTACTACTCCTCCAGTACAGCTGAACATATGAGGGCTCACCGTGAGACTCGCAGCAACGATGCCGATGTGCTGACACACCCAGCTGATGGAAAGGCGTGGAAGGAGTTTGACCGCAGGCATCCAGTCTTTGCTCAGGAAGTTTGAAATGTTAGACTTGGTCTGGCAACCGATGGGTTCAACCCTTTCGGTCAGTCTACCACGCCTTACTCCTGTTGGCCTGTTATTATTGTCCCTTACAACCTTCCACCAGGCATGTGCATGAAGAAGCCGTATATGTTCTTGTCGTTGCTTATTCCGGGGCCGAAGAGTCCCGGTAAGGACATAGATGTGTATTTAAGGCCGTTGATTGATGAGTTAAAACAATTATGGTGGAATCATGGAGTTGAAACATATGATGCATCCCTTAAACAAAATTTTCAGATGAGGGCTGCTTTGATGTGGACTATACATGATTTTCCCGCATTGGGAATGACGTGTGGCTGGAGCACACATGGGAAGCTAGCATGCCCTGCTTGTATGGGCGTGAACCCCGGTCATACGTTAAAGCACGGCGAAAAGGCCTCGTGGTTCGGATGTCACCGTAAGCTTTTGCCACCGGGCCATCAGTTTCGTAGGCAGAAGGATAAATTTGACGGGACAATCGAGTGTGAGGTTGTCACACTGGACTACCCATCTGGTGAAGAAGTACTCTCACACCTGGAGGCACTTGATACTGACATACCACACGGTAAGGGTGTGCCGGATCGGAAGATTGCAGGGTTCGGGAAAGAGCACAACTGGAGAAAATTTTGTATCTTCTGGGAGTTACCCTACTGGAGGACGCTCGTTATCCGAAACAACATGGATGTGATGCATATTGAGAAGAACGTTTTTGATAATGTGTTCAACACAGTGATGAATGTCAAGGGCAAATCGAAAGATCACCTTAAAGCGAGAAGGGATCTACAACAGTTGGGTGTACACCGTGAATTGCATCCTCTGACAGTCAGTGGGAGGACCATACTTCCGAAAGCACCTTACTGTCTAGACAAGAAACAAGTGGAGAAGGTCTGTCAGTGGGTTAAGAATTTGAAGCTTTCGGATGGGTTTGAGTCCAACATATCTCGTTGTTGCAATGTATCGGAATGCAAGTTCCAAGGGATGAAGAGTCACAACTGCCACGTATTCATGGAGAGATTCATTCATATTGCCTTCCGGGGACTGTTGCCACGGGTTGTTTGCGAGACTTTGACTGAATTATCTCATTTCTTTCGAGATATATGCGCTTCTACGATCCGGGTGAGTAACATGGAAGTGCTTGAGAAGAACATTGTGGTGACGATTTGCAAGCTGGAGAAAATCTTCCCACCTTCGTTCTTTGATTCAATGGAGCATCTGCCTGTTCACTTGGCATATGAAGCTAAGATGGGTGGACCCGTGCAATATCGGTGGATGTATCCCTTCGAGAGGTAATCCTTAAATTGTTATAGTTGTTCGTTTACACTTAATGCGACATCTGTTATCATTGATATTTCACCTAACTCGATTCGCTAAACTTCTAGGTTCATGTTCCATTTAAAGAAAAAAGTCTGTAATAAGGCTCGGGTTGAAGGCTCAATTGCGGAGGCTTACGTAATGGAAGAACTTGTAAACTTTTGTAGTCAATATTTCGGGCCTAATGTTGGTACGAGGTTAAATCAACTAGGCCGAAATGACCCTGGATCAAGCACTAATTTGGAAGGGCAATTGTCAATATTCAAGCAGCCAGGGAGTCCGTTCGGCCGAACGTATACTCGATGGCTAACAGATGAAGAGTACAGTGCTGCAACAATATATGCCCTTCTAAATTGCGATGAAGTTTCGGCATTCGTTGAGTAAGTTAAAGTCTTAATTCACTTACATTGTTGTACATAATTGAAAGTGTGTGTTAAGTGAGTCAACTATATTGGTTTGCAGTGAGTTCGATGCGGAATCCTTAATCACTGATCCCGCTGGACTTGAATCTCATCGAAAATCACAATTTGTGCAGTGGTTCAAAATTCGTGTAAGATTGTTTAACGAGATTATATTATGTGTTATATACAGTTCTGTGGCCAATTAGTATACTGATTTATCCTTAATTTTTACCGTCATCTACAATAGGTTCAGTCAATGGATAGACCAGTGGCCTCATGCTTGAAATTACTAGCCGAAGGCCCTAACAAACAAACATCCTGTTACGGAGGCTATATCATCAACGGGTTTAGGTTTAACGTAAAAGATGATGACCGAACAAAACAAACCCAAAACAGTGGAGTCTTGGTCAACGGCGACTGTTATGCCGAGAATTGCATGGATTTTTACGGAGAGCTAGATGAGATTGTTGAGCTAACATATTTGGGTTCCCAAAACCGCCTGGTAATGTTCAAGTGTACGTGGTTCGATGTCACATGCAGTAGAGGAATCCGTGTTAGCTCTCAAGGGATTGTAGATGTCAATGTCAAGTCAAGACTTGCATCAGACGAGCCCTTTGTGTTTGCTAGTCAAGCTGTACAAGTCTTTTACGCGGAGGACGTCGCCAATCCCAAATCTCATTGGTATACAACTATCAAGTCCAAGAAATTGCCCGTGACATATGACAGTGAGCTAGACTCCTTTCAAGCCGACCAACCACGTGTCTTGTTCCCTGTTGAGGTCAACAACGAGGAGGACGATCTTCCTCTTCCAACAACACTTCTTGTGGGAGAAGAAGTCGTAGATGATGACGCAGAAGATGTTGAAAGTGTTGGAGATGATGTGACCGAGTCTACTGATGAAGAGGATGAATTAGAAGATGAAGAGGACGACGAGTCCCACGAAGAAGAGGGCGACGAGGAAAGTGATGAAGATGATTCGCAAACTGAAAATGATTGACTTGTAATGTTGTAACATCACGGGAAAAATGTAGTAACATTTTAGAACTTGGTGTTTATTGATGTGTTTTTGCACATCCGTTCATATATATATATATATATATATATATATATATATATATATATATATATATATATATATATATATATATATATATATATATATATATATATATATATATATATATATAGTGCCGATGATGATTTATGCCTAAATTATTGTTTTTCATGTGTTAATGTCTTTGTATATAATCTATATGAAGTCAGATATGGATAGGATACGGGCTATTCGTGGCCGGGCTGGACGCCGAGCTGCTTCCTCCCCGGTTAGTCCCACCTCGTCATTGCCTACTGATGACGAGGCACAGAGTGATCGCGGACAGCCATCGGGGGCCCAGCGCCAGCCGTCGCCATCACCGTCGCCCCAGCCATCACCGTCGCCCCAGTCCCAGCTCGAGCCGTCGCCCCAGCCCGACGCAGATTCATCCCACACGCGCGTGCATTCTCCATCTTCCGTGGGTTCTACCTCAGGTATAGTTGATAACGGTGTTTCGTACATTTTCGCTAGCCTTATATTTGAACTGTATTAATGTCTGTGTTTTGTAGGATCTCGACGAGGCCGTGGTCCGACACGCGGGGTACGCATCGACCCCCAGCGTAAACAGAGAGTTACGCTCACGCAGGAGGGCCTGTAAGTACTAAAAATATCACCCCATGCCTTATGTTTAAAATTTTGGGGTGTTAATTTATATTTGAACTGTATTAATTAATTTAATTACTTCTTTGGCAGGATCCTGGAGAATATTGCGAGGACGAAGATCGGCGTTCTTGTGAAGGGCCGATTCTTCGAGCCACGCCTGTACTGGAAGGACTGGGATGCCGCTGCGAGGGAGGCCCTATGGGAGGAGTGGCTGGTACGGTGAAGTATTTTTTTCAGCGTTAGTAAATGTTAAATTACAGTTTGTTTTATGTTGTTAATTTGTGTTATTGAATGCCTTACAGGAGGGGTTCACGTTTGACACGCCTCAGCAGCAGGTACTGGGGGGAGATGATAGATCGGTGGGCTACGGATCCAGGTTGGGACGCCAAGAGTACGAGCGGGACTGAGAACAGACAGAACAAAGATCCGACGCACACGGGGGGGTCGGTGCCACACGACATCGTCCGACACAAGAACGCGGTCGAGCACCCGGATCTGGAGGACGATGAGGTCGTAGCTCTGACGTATAATCAGACGCACGTGCGGAAGAAGGACAAGGACGAGACGCACCGGGCGGGCGACTATATTTCAGATATTGCCCGGCGGATCGATGTGAGTCAATTTATTTAAGTTAATGTTTTTTCTTTCTATCCTCAATGTCTGTTTCGTTAATTAATGCCCTAACATATCGTTAAACCACTATTTTTGCAGGCCTCGTATGAACAGCTAAGGGGGTCCGAGCAGCAGTCCGGACAGCCATCAGCGTCCACTAGTACGGCTGCGAGTACTGGGGGGTTGAAGCGATGGCTGGATACGCCGGAGGTCGTGAATCGGCCGAAAGGCCGCATACGCGGCCTGCCTAGCACGACTGCTCGTGCCGTGATAGGAGCGTCCTCACCCCCTGCTGCCCCTCCACAGACACCGGCTCCTCGGCCTCAGTTGGACGACGAGGAGATCCAGCGCATTGCTACAGTGGTGTGCCGGATGATCAGGGAGCAGGGCACTGCTGGACAGGCCGCCCCGGCCCCGGATCAGCAGGATCCAGATCCGGGACTCGGGAACCCCTGATGAGCCCCTTCCCGTGCCCGTTCCTAGCTTCCCCCCCCCCCCCGTGCCCGCCTTGTACTCTTCTCCCCTCTCCTAACCGGCTATATCCGGTTCCCGGCTTGTACATATATGAATTTTTTTTATAATTGATTATATATATTTCTTTCTGTATTGATTATTGCGCGTTGTTGTTGAGATTTGAAAATTGTATTACAGGTTTGGGTAATTGAAAAATAAAAAAAAATTCAAAAAAAAAATTGACTTTTGGCGACGGATTAATTCCGTCGCTAAAGTATTCCCACAATCAGTTATTTAGCGACGGAATATTCCGTCGCTAAATAAGTTTTTTAGCGACGGAATATTCCGTCTCAAAAATATAAATCCGTCGCTAAAGAATATAATTCGCGACGGAATATCCGTCTCTAATTAAAATAAATCCGTCGGTAAAAATGACATATTTAGCGACGGATTTAAAACATTCCGTCGCTAAACTATTAGTGACGGGCTTTTATACGAGGGATATTTAGCGACGGTGAATCCGTCGCTAATTCTTTTAGCGACGGATTTTTGACTTTTAGCGACGGATTACCCCGTTGCTAAAACCCTGTTTTCTTGTAGTGTCTTTCAACAAGGTAGAGCTCATTTACCTCTATTGTCATTTTTGCTTGAAAACCATTACGAATATCTTTTTTCATGAGGACATTCTAAAGGCAGCTTACAAAATAAGGATTCGCAAGATCATGTCTTTTGATTCAGCCTTGATAACTTTTGCCCTACATATAAAAAATTCTTAGCTTTGATGGATCCCCCTACGGCATTACCCATTGCTATGCCCATTATCCAAGACAGATATCATACGTTACTCACGTGCCTTCTCGGTACCTTTGTGGAATGTGCCAAATCTGTCATTCAAGGTAACTACATCCTTATGTCCTCAATAATAGAACACTTTTCAGATAAACTAGATGAATATGATAAACATTATACCCATGGTAGAATAATTGCCTTGGCCTTATACTGCTAAGTATCTCTCACCATTGTTTGAAGATATGAGATTAGCAGACATCCTATCTTAGGTGTCCCTTTAGGGAAAAACTTTGGCTCATGTGGTGGTTGTCGAGACCATTAATGCCATTGGGGTGTATTGAGACCCAAGTGAGGAATTTAAAGGTAGCCCCTTGCTCTTTTATACTTGCCTCTTAGATCACATGAGTTTTGTAGCTGAGCCAAATAGGGTGATGTATCTTCCCTATTAACTTAGATCTCGTCCCTTTTTGTTCAAAGGTCGCTCGTAAAATGATGCTTAGAATCTGTATTTTTTTCTTGAAGTGTTTAAAGGCATCTTCTGTATTACAACTGGTGGAGAACACACAGCTCGACCTTACAGACCCTCAAAAATCATTGCGTGTGTCTCCATGGACTGCTCTTTTCATCTTTCCATATCACTTGCCAAATTCTTTACCAGTACAGTTATGAGCAGATTGTCCCAAGATCTGATAGCAAATCCTTATCCATATTATTTCTTAGCGATGGAGGACCCATCCTCACTTACATAATTTTATTGACACCAGAGTGGACCACAACGGCACAGCCCCTGATCCACTTATGTTTTCAAATGCTTATATTAATTGGTTTGGCCTCGTGTCTGGGAGAGTGCTCTTGCCATCAAGAGTAGATTGTGGACTGAGCTGGGTTGGGATATTCCAAGTACTCGGGAAATTAAACTTTTAGAAACGGTCAAAAAAGCAAGCGCACATCCAAAAGGCTTAGGGCTGGAGCTATATGATTAGTCTAAAACTCCTAACAATATTGCGCGACCATTTAAATCATCCCTAGCACAGGGAGAGAGACCAAGGTAATCTAGGTCCGCATCTTGGATAGTTTCTAGAATCTATGAGTAGAAGTTCAACAGTGACACGAATCTAATCTGGAAGCTAACCTCTAATGGGCATCAGAATTCCTAGCCTGAAACTACCTATACCACTGAGAGTGATCACTGGAAGGGCCAGTCTGACGTTAAAGTTAATACCAAACTGGAAGATAGGACAGATGCTTATCTCAATGGCATATTTGATCAGCAAAGGGTTAAGGAAGTGAAAGCTTCATGAGGAGATCATTGTCAGGATCGATCGAAAGGCTAAAATGTCATGGGATGACTTGACTGAGAATAAAAAGGTTAGAAAGAGAGAGTTTAGTGCCAGAACGGTTGACTTTTGAAGGGAATGATAAAAGGAAATTTGGCGCGACTACTTTCTTGGGGACAAACAACCTTCCTCCATCTGTGAAATAAAAAGTAATTAATAGTATAGCAGAAGACAAGTAACATCCTTGTTCATTGATAGGACTTAGAAGTCTCTCTCTCTCTCTCTCTCTCTCTCTCTTGTGCACTATCTTTTGCCTAGACGACCCTTTTCAGGGTTTTCAATCAAATGGGCTTTTATTTTGTTTCCCTATTGAGGATGTAATCTAGGTCAGGCCAATGAGTTATATTTGAATTTCACAGTGCCCGAGGTATCTTTTCGGGTTGCCTACGTATCCTCGTTTATTGTGCTATATCGAGATATGAATGTCGTGCAATGTTTCTAAAGAGATCAAGTCATTCTTAACTTATATACAATTTCTTCAAATGGTCCAAAATGACAAGTTGTGAGAACTCAATCCTATTTAAGTCAACTAAGCGGACTACTCCACCAGTCATGATTTGTTTGATCATATAGCATCATGACCAATTGACCTAGAACTTTCCTTGAAGTTTCTAGATTTGCCTTATATTATCTTTCAACATTGAATCTCGCTCTTTCAAATTGTGCTCTTTTAGCCATTTGTTGAAGGCTTAAGCAATTCATCGTAGATAACCCTGAAACGTGGTAGAGAGCATTTAACCGCTTATTGTAAGCTAGTGCTTGTTCTTCAAAACAGTTGTGAACTCAATCCTCTTCGACTACCTGATTTCCAAGAAGAGCTTGAAAGGAAGTCACTTCTAAATCTATCGGCCAAATTGCTTCCATCCCGTAAACCAAAGAGTAAGGTGTAGTCCCGATAGATGTTCGAAAGGATGCCCTAGAAGGCATAGAGAAGTGTGGCGCACTACCTCGAAGAAAATATCCCAGAAGGATTTTAATTCAGAGTCGCCTTCTTATTTAATTAAAGAAAAACTTAAAAATGACTCTAAAGTGTCCAAAAGGACGTCTGGCCATTCAAAACTAGGAAAATGGGTTCGAGGACTAAATTACACAGTAAGAAGGTGTTAGCACCCGCCATGCCCTTTCAGTCACGACTTCATTTGTATTGATTTTTGGCCTTGTAACATGCAAAATATGTTGAAGTCAACCCTAAGTTTATTTTTTGAGTTTTGGCTTGAACTCAACGTTAAGGGTTGAATTGCCTACGTATCCGATCAGACTAATTGGATTTAAAACCGTCGTAGTTCAACATTGGTCCTACCGGAAGTAGTCTACAATTTGGGACTTCGACTTTAGATAAAGAAATGCAAAAAGACTCTCTTGTTATTTTTGATAAGAAACGCGATTAAGGGATTAGGAGACAATTCTATGTGATTTCTAAACTATTAAAAGTTACTTTTAGAAGTAGCTTGCCTTAAAGACTCGAGGATGTTCTCCAAATGATCCATGAAGTAAGGAATACAAAAAGCTTTTTAAAGTGAATTTGAATGGCTTGGACTCTCAAGAGAGCAAGAATATAACTTCATATAAAATGATAAGCAAGTTCTAAAGAGAATAAGCTTATGGGCCCTTCAAAAGAAAGGCAAACTCCTTTTTATAGTGCTCAGAGTTGCAGAATCTGATAAGCTTGGCTATGTCAAGCTGCAAGACTGAAGATAAGTCAGAATATTTGACAAAATCGCATAATGACAAAAATCAACTGACCTGCTGGTTTGTCGAGAATCGACAAGATTTACCCCTAAGTTTTTAAATATTTTATGAGGAATTCCAGGACATTATCATGTGTCAAAATAGGTAATTAACTGTCAGGGAATAACAAATTCGGGAAGCACTTCCCATATTCACACCAATCACTTTGTCTCTCAAATTGATCTTCAAGTCTCTAAGTCAAACTCCTTCTTGACTCTATCCTAACTTGGGTTAACCTTAACTAACTAGGCTAGTTACCCGATAGACCGGGTCTTATTATTTGGGTTAAACTTACCGGACTGGACTGACTATGCTGAATAAAGTAAATAAGGCTCATCACTTATTATCAGGCTTACACCTAACATTAAATAGTAAACTTTATTTATTAATAAATTCCAACACAAATTAATGAAGAAGATAAAATAAAATTATAAAAATACGGTGTCTACAGGAAGTTTATCCAATCAGCTCCAGTAAGAGTCTGTCATTCTATATAGAATATTCTTAATATTATTGTTGGTTGTTTCTACCGGTCCGTTGGTTTGCAGATCATAGGGAGAAGATTGGTGTCTACTAATGCCATATTCTTCAACCAAATTATCACATCCCCTTCAAAGTGTAGGTCGTTATCAAACATCAACTCATGAGGTACACTATAGCGATAAATAATGTTAGTCTTGATAAATTGAGCCACTTTCTTGGCATTTAACACGGCATAAGAAGCACCTTCTTCTCACTTTCTAGTATAGTTAATGGCAATGAGTACAAACTCATGCCCGTTTGATGCTTTGGGGCTGATTTTTCCGATTATTTTTATCCCCCACATCGAGAAAGGCAAAGGTGATGTCATGTTATACAACTCTTGAGAAAGTAATTGTTGTAAGTTGGCATATATTTGACATCTGTGGCATTTTAGCACATGATTACACAATCTCGCTCCATAGTACTCCATAATTATTCCAAGTCCAAGAAACTTGAAGGACCACTACCCCGGTCTTACAAAATAATTCGAAAGACTAAGCCAATATAATGCGAGACTTAAACCACAAATGTGCGTGTTCGAAGTCAAATTTAGTAAGCTTTTGATATTTATGATCAATAAATAGGGAATAGTAGTGGACCCAGCTAACATTAAAGCTACAATGGAAATGCCGCCTCCAAAGAGCAAGAAAGAAATTTAAGGTTTCTTGGGAAGTATCTGATTTATCAGCCACTTTATATCTCAGTCAACAATGATTTATGAGCCGATATTCAAGTTGCTGTGAAAAATTCATCGAATGAATAGAACTCCTAATGCCAAGAGGCATTTGAGAAGATCAAGGAGTACTTGAGTCATACACCAGTCCTAGCCCTTCCGGTGCCCAGAAGTCCCCTTCCGTTATACTTGATTATGATGGATACAACTGCCGAGCCATGTCGACCCAACACCTAAAAGCCATTTATTACGTCAGCAAAAAGTTGTCCTAGGGTGAGGCAAAATATTCGATCCTAGAAAGACGTGTGCCATACTGCTATGGGTAACACAAAAGCTACGACATTATGTGTTGCCCTACCCTATCAGGTTGCTAACTAGGATAAACCCAATTAAATACCTTTTTGAAAAGCCTACCACATCCAATCGCACCGCATAGTGGCCCCGCTACTTTCTGAATTTAACATCACTTGTATTACCCAAAAGTCAATAACAGGAAGTGTTGTAGTAGATATGCTACTAGATTGTTCTATTAAAGACACTAGCGAATGGAAAGCTAAATTTTCTGACGAGGACATTTGTGTTATGGAGTAAGAAACTAGATGGCGGCTATATTACATAAAGCCACAAATAGTAAAGGGGTTGGGTTGGAATACTCTTGATCTCACTAAGTGGAGCGCATACCCCAACAGCCATCAAGCTAACCTTCGACGACACCAACAATATCGCCGAAATGAGGCTTGCATCATTGGCTTAGCAATAGCCCTAGGATAGGGACTTAGAGATATTACAGTGTACGGAGACTCGGCTTTGACCATCTATCAGATAAAAGGAATGTGAAAGATTTGAGATAAGCCTTACAAGCATAATTTTCAGTGATGTTCGTCCGCACACGCGCTCCCTCGCTGAGGTGCTATATGCTATATAAACAGCCCATTGTTGTAGTTATTTTAGTTGAATATTTTTGGACTTTATAATTAATTAAAGTTTATTATTATTGGTCTAAGCCCAATAATGTATCAAACTTAATTAAGTTAATCTGGTCCACTAATTTGTCCATTTCAGTCCAATTGTTTAGACCAATCAATAATTGGACTTAGTCTAGTCCATTTAGGTCAGTCCAGCCCATATATCAAGAGAGTGATTTATTTTTAAAAAATTAAAAGAATTCTGATTATTTTTTGTAATTTATCAGTAGTGTAAGTGATTTAATCCTTGATTTACATAAAAATATGGAGATAATTCCCGAATATAGCAAATCTCATCTAATAAAATCCAAGATAATTACTGAATTGATGGCAGATAATGTCCCGAAACTCAAGAAATAATATTAAGGAATTATTTGATGAGACATTTAGCATTTCATAGTTCATTTCTATATATCTTCAAGTCACTTGCGTCATGAATCCCTCACAAAACATCCCTCGGTGTTCAAGTCATGTGCACTCACGAGTTTTATTTATCACTTTCGAGGCTAGTCTAATATACCTTTCCCACAATTGCATTTTCATTACACATAAACTATTAAAAAGAATATTTTTATTTCATTTCATTACTCAAGTATGAGATTGAAGTGTAGGTCGCCTCCCGTAGGTTACGAGTCAAACCATGATGATTTTGATTCTAGTTTGTCTGACTAGATACGTAGGCCATTTAACCTCTGTTGTCAAATACAAACCAATAATGTAAAATCAGGAGTATGGGTTGTTTTATCCACAATTATGTTTAAGGCCAAAAGGCAATAAAAATAATGTAGAGAACGAAAGGGTATAACGGGTGGGTGCCTAACACCTTCCCGTCGACCCATTTTCTGTTTTTGATATACTAGTTAGTCTTTGGACACTTTAAAGTCATTTTTTGAGTTTTTCTTATTTTATTTTTGTTTAATAAAATAAGATGGCAACTCCCGAAATTTTTAGGCCTTTTTCTGAGATGGTTCGTTTCGGTCATCATACCTCGTGGGTAATAGAATGATGTTGTCTAGAGATGTAGCTGAGGTCATTAGATAAGTTTAGGCCTTTTGAGAGTAGCTGAGGTCATTAGATAAGTTTAGGCCTTTTGAGACGATTTGGATCTTGAATTCCTTGAGACTACTCTTGGATAAAGTTTTACAAGCATTTATTTTGCTACGGGCTCATGATAATCCATGTCTGACCCTTAGATCGTCGAATCCTAGTCATCTTCTTAGTATGTGGGGGAAAGTAGGGAATGACCCCCTCTACTTTATACGTTGTGCGATTTGCCCCCCTCCACTTCAAAATTAACCACTAAACCCCCCCACACTTACAGAAATTGGGCACCTTAGACGGGTCCGTTATGAATAGTGTGAAATGACCAAAATACCCTTATTTCTTTATTAGTTAATGACCCCCTGTACTATACACGATGTGCAATTTTCCCTCCTCAACTTCAAAATTAACCACTAAACCCCCTTACACTTACAGAAATTGGGCACATTAAATGGAAACCGTTAAATTTAAATGACAATTTTGCCCATGACCCTCCCCCCCCCCCCGCCCCCCTTCATTCCCCACCCCCCCACCCGTTAGACCAGTCCCCCACCCCATTCTGCGCTACCAAATTCATTGCAAACAAGGGATTGCTGCAATCTGCACCTCCTCTTCTGGTCAACCCCGCTACAATTGGTAATTCACTGAGCACAACCACTGGTCTTTTTCTTTGACCACCAGGGAGTTACAAAAAAAAAAAAGGAACCACGATTACCGTTGGTATATCACCGGCGCAACAACTACCATGATCAGCGTCACAGTAACCACCATTATGGCCAACTCCCCCAACTTTATATTGTCTGGCTACACATCGTCGTGAGTTGCCTCATCGCTGCCATTTCCCACCACCTTGCGTCTGCAAGCCAGTAGGGCTTCTTCATCGGCGACCAACCGACCGACGCAATCAACAGCGGTAACATCAATCCCCACAGACACAGGCTATCGGCGTCTGATTGCCGCACATCTGTCCAGATCCCTGCCACCACGATCGACGACCACGTCCCCAAATCGCAGGTCTAACCTCCGTCGTCATTCCACCCCAATCCACAACATCGCGCCAAGCAGCGTCACATGACCACCGTGACTGGCTACACGCCGCTGGGGCTGCACCAGATTCGCGATGACGTTGCCGCCATAGTCGCATGCGAGTAGCGTGTGTGTATGTTTGCAGTGGGTGCGCGTCTGTGTCTGGGTTTAGGGTATGTGTGTGTGTGTGTGTGTGTGTGTGTGTGTGTGTGCACGTGCGTGCGTGCGTGCTGGGTGTGCGTGGAGTGTTTGTATGTGGGATTGAGTAAAAAGTCTGAGAGGAGAGAAAAAGAAGTTGAAAGAATAGTATTAAACTTAAATAGGGTAAGGAAATAAGGGTATTTTGGTCATTTCACGAATATTCATAACGAACCCGTCTAAAGTGCCCAATTTTTGTAAGTGTGGAGGGGGGGGGGGTTTAGTGGTTATGTTTGAAGTAGAGGGGGGAAATCACACACCGTCTATAGTACAGGGGGTCATTAGTTAATTACCCCTAATAGAATGGGCAAAAATGTCATTTACAAAAAAAAATCGTTAGTCAACGCGCATGTTGACCACGCGCTGTTAAATTTAAAGGTTTTCGTCCAAGGTGCCCAATTTCTGTAAGTGTGGGGGGGTTTAGTGGTTAATTTTGAAGTGGAGGGGGGCAAATCGCACAACGTGTAAAGTAGAGGGGGTCATTCCCTACTTTCCCCTAGTATGTGACTTTTGACTTGTGCCACTTCACTCGCCGCCAGCCACCCTCATTGGAGGTTGAGGAAGATTTTTCGATACTCTTGTCCATCTAATCTAATATGAAATCTACTTGCTTTGAAATTTTCCTTTATTTTGCTGTAATAAGACTTGCCCAGCGATGTCACGTTCCTTCGTGCGACACATTGCCCAGTCTTTTTGCAAGTGGCAGTTGCACTTTGACCGCTGGCTCTTCTACAACCTTATGTCAAAAGGACTTGGTCTTTGGTCCTCGCACACGATCACACACAAAACACACGCACAAAAGCACACACTTGCCTCTTTTCTCTCTCAAACCGCGTGCTCTTCCTCTTTGATTCTTCCTCTTCAAAACCCAAACACACACTCTAAACCTGCCTGAAATCACCACAAAACATCAGAAACATCCATATGCCTAATCCCATCTCACCATGAAACCCACTTCAACCACCCTACTCCTATGGCTATTCACCACCTTCTCAGCCACTCCTTTTTTCTCCTAGCTTTCTTCTTCCTCTCTTGTTTGCCATCCCTTCATTCCCTTTCCACCATCTCAATCTCCCATGCTTCTAACCAAACACTTATCTGCGCATTAATACACTCATCTGACCAACAGTCCTACCTAAACTGTACTAGCTTTCCCCAGGGAATCCAAATTCCTCTCACTTCCGGGAACACATCATTTTCTGGTATTGTGGGCGGAAACGGCTTCCTATGTGCTTTAAGTTTGCCATCCTCCCTTTCGTACATGGTTTGTTGGAGATTCTCAAGTAATGGTACAGACATGTCATATAAGCGCATTTATTTGGGGCCGGCACTGAAGGAACTGGATGCCGGAAATTCCCACGTTTGCGGCCTTGTTAATGGGACTAACAGGCTGGAATGCTGGCTGTGGCCGGATTACGATTTAAAAAGAACGGCGTTTGTTTCCAGTGTCGCTGTTGGAGATGGTTTTGTGTGTGGGTTGTTGGAACTCGGACAAATCCACTGTTTGGGAAGCTATGGAAATGTCACTGACCATGTGCCTAGTGGGAATTATAGTCTTGTTGCTTCTGGATCACGGCATGCCTGTGCAACCTCCTCTCTGAACGGTAGCCTGGAATGTTGGGGAGATATGGTAGGTGAAAAGCCAGCAGGGGACTTCAAAGCACTTGCTTTAGGAAAGAACAGAAGCTGCGCTATGAGGCCTAATGGAATGGTAACTTGTTGGGGGGAGGACGGTTTTGCTCTGCCGGGAAATATGCGGGATGCGTTTTTCGTGGCAATAGAAGGAAAAGGAAATGTTTTCTGTGGAATTCTGGCTTCGGATCTTTCGTTGAATTGTTGGGGGAATGAGATTTTGGATTCGAATTCGAATTCCTCCGTCATGAAAAACGTAATACCGGGTCCATGTAGGAGTGAATGTCCTTGTAGTCCTCTACCTAACTATGGTACTTTCTGCAGCCAAGGACTAATGATATGCGAGCCTTGTAAAAGTCCACCTTTAGTGATATCCTCGCCGTCCATCCCATCGCAGCCGCCAACGTCACCGCCGTCTAGGAGGACTCGTTGGAATAAGAAAATGATTGCATTCCTCGTGGTAGGATGCGTTGGATCCTTGTCATTTTTGATAGCTTGTGGCTTCTTGTTTTCGCGATATTGCAAAGTCAGGGGGTACCGAGTTCATGATTCAGGTCCCTTGGACGACCCCTTGCCGCCTCCTAGACAAGGTGGTCCGAGCCAGACGTCTCAAGTTGAACCAGCGAAACCAACTTTGGAAAAGCGTTTGAGCCAGTTGGCGAGTTTGGGAAATGGGGGTCACTTGGAAGAGTTCTCTTTGCAAATGCTACTTCATGCCACTAGCAATTTTTCGGAGGAGCGCAAGATCGGCAGTGGAAGCTTCGGTTCTGTTTACCATGGCACGCTTGATGATGGGCGCGAAGTGGCTATCAAGCGAGCCGAAGTATCTTCCTCTACATCATATGCTGGTGGCACGAAGCGCCAAGAAGACCAGGGGCATGCATTCGTCAATGAGCTTGAGTTTCTATCCCGCCTTAACCACAAGAATCTTGTTGGGTTACTGGGCTATTGTGAAGATTTCAATGAGCTCGTATTAGTCTACGAGTACATGAACAATGGAAGCCTCCATGATCACCTCCACAAGCTCCAAAGCTCGCCTCTAATGTCATGGACTGCACGGATTAAGGTGGCGCTAGACTCGGCCAGAGGAATCGAGTACCTTCATGTGTACGCAGTGCCACCAATCATACACCGCGACATCAAGTCGTCCAACATATTGCTTGATGCCAATTGGACTGCCAAGGTGTCGGATTTCGGGCTATCCTTGTTGGGTCCCCCGGACGATACGTCACACCTTTCGTTACTAGCAGCTGGCACGGTGGGCTACATGGATCCAGAGTACTATAGGTTGCAAATATTAACGACTAAGAGCGACGTGTATAGCTTCGGAGTGGTATTGCTCGAGTTGTTATCCGGATACAAAGCGATCCATCGCAATGAGGACGGCGTGCCAAGAAATGTGGTCGATTTTGTTGTTCCGTACATAGTACAAGACGAAATTCATAGAGTTTTGGACCCTAAAGTGCCCCCTCCGACGCCATTCGAGATAGAGGCAGTGGCATATGTTGGGTATCTAGCCACAGATTGTGTCACGTTGGAAGGTAAAGATCGGCCTACCATGTCCGAGATTGTAAATAGCTTAGAAAAGGCATTGGCAGCATGTTTGGCAACACCAACTTTTTCACGATCAAGCACTAGGTCGTCTTCATGATTCCAAGGCGTTCGCACGTGCCATGTATCGGCTGCTTCTTTATTAATTTCATTCATTAGTTGTAAGACCAGAAAATTTTTGTGTCAAATGATATGTCCATTGGTTCTCCTCCTAAAGTGTATGTTAATGTACCCATCGGAGAAATTAGATGGAATGGTGTTGTTATACAGCTCATGATTTTGGTTATTTCCTTCCGTTGAACCAGAAGTCTTTGTTTGTTGCAACTTGATTCTCCATAAAAAGTCAAGATGAAAGTCTTGTTGTACAAATCGCGGTGGGGTTACAACTTGAATGTTTATGTGCTATGACTTGTGTGAGTAATGGGTGTGGTTAGCTTTCGGGCCAACTTTCATAGAATAAAGTTTCCATAGAAGCTTTCTACTCACATTCCTAATCAATACTACTGTCATATGAGGATTGGAAACTCAGCGTTGAACGCTTCCTATTCTTATTGCCGAGTTATTTTTGGAAAGCGATGTCTGAAGTCTTTGGAAACTTAACTAACGTGCACAATTTCTTTCACCCCTGATCACATGCCACGTTGATGTTGGTCAACTTCTGCCTCCCTAGTCATCCGAAACTGTAGAGCAAAAAGTCGGAGTGGACCATAAACAAAATATCCATAATATCGTACCCAAAGGAAATGGCAGAAGCAATTCTCTAACAGCTTAAGCTTGTGATGAAAGTCCAGTGTTCCGATGGACTATTGACTGATTTATGACGGATCTAGGGACGACAGTCGCAGGATCCTAAATAACCTGAATCTGTTTCGTCTAGATATATTAGACCTACGTATTTTGTCCAGTACATTATGCTGTCTCTTGGTTTCCTGTTAAAGAATACAACCAGCCGGGATGGCTCTGTTTCAGCCAAATTATCCGGCTAAGCTTGTGATGAAAATCCACTACTACTCGGCAAAGCATTAAGACAGACATATAAAGAAGTCCAACCATTGTATAAGTCATCGGACAAAAAGAACAAAAGGAAAGGAACTCGACACCATCGGTAATCAAAACCAGCACGGGTCCAACAACTTCTATTAGAAATTATAACCAAAGATGCGTGCCAAGAAGAATCACATAAAATGGTTGAAAACTTGAGAAACAAAAGTTCATATAGACATCCCAATATACTTCAATTCTACTTCTCTATACAAGAGCACATAGCCAAGCTAGTACAGGAGATACAAAAACACGAATCCTGAAAACAGCCCTAGCCGTTTGATGCTTTAGTTGCTTATCCACATTTATGCAGCTATTGATTCCAACTTACCCCTCTTTTGCTCAAGAAGTTTTGTCAGCCCACTGTCAATGTGTGCAAATACAGCCTCTTTAGAAGCACTCCCATCCACCTGCAGCCAATAAAATTCTTTCATTTTAGGTTGCATAGTGCATGCATGTATGCACCTTAGTTGCACAAAGCGGGGGCGGGGGCGGGGGCGGGGAAGCGTAAGCACCAAGAAGAATCTGAGATTGGGAGCGGCTTGAATAAATAAATGCGTGAAGAGTATTATCATTTGTTTAGCATAGTTTACATAGATAGCAACAACAAACAAGGAGACTTTAAGGACTTGAAGGAAGAGAGAAACAAGGAATTGAGTTGAAAAGAGCTTGATTTTCATGTATTCTATCACTTGTTCCATGCATCTCTATCCAGCTAGCGGGATCGAGTTCCCATCTTAGCTTGGGACGAGATCCCATGGAGCTCCTAAATTGGGATCGCAAAAGCGAGTTTCCGAGAGAGAAACGCCACCATATTAGGAGTTTCCTGCAACTAAGGTATGCACAACCATGATGGGGTAGAAACACGTTAAGAAGCTTTTCTTCAATGAGGTAAAATATTCCAGAGTGGTTTATACATTAAAACGTTTAGAATCATATCTACAGCTGAATCTAAATGATCAGTGATCCATTATTGATTCTTCTCATTGACGGGTTGTATCGAACCGGTCCTAAATCACACAAAGGCTAATCGAGTACGAACCCATGAGTTCACAGGATGGACCTTACAATGCCAATCAGTGATAATCCCACGCCCGATGTGGGATATCACACGGGTCATCTGGGGTGCTCTCAAACATTTTGACCTAGACCAAGAGCTTACGTCATGGTGGGAAAGTTAAAAAGGCAAACAAAAAGAAGACAAAATCCTAGCGTTCTACTTTTAATATGCCAAGTAAACCAACTGGTATATAGTTTAACTTACAGAAGTAATATATACAATGTCAGGATTCCTTATTTAATCTGCACAAACTAAAACTAACATGCCATGCATAACAACTGAACATATGTATCTTGAAGATTTGTGCAAGAGGGTGTATTCGCCAGTGACTAGATATTGATATATGTTGGAAAGCATTATTGTCATTCGGCAAAATATGGATGTATTCTCTTTTGCTTGTTTAGATCTGCTTAAACGTGAGAGCTAAAGTCACCAAAAATCAATGTTACATAGTCAGCAGGAGTTAACCACACAGAATGAGGCCATACTACATTGCCCAAACATGAATCCAGGACAAGCATACAAAAAGCTATTCAGATGACAGCAGGAAAAAGAAGTTCCAGACCAAGAAGACATCTAAGTGATTATTGGAAAAAAAAAAAACACAACAATAACTTCTCTTTCACCACGACCAATATAAACACACTTTCTTCCTCCTCCGTGCATCTGACTACATTATTAACATCTGGGGATCATTTCTAGGTGAATACCTTGGTGTATCATTGTACTTATGCTATGGATGAGGTTAATAAGCATATTCAAGACAAACTCCGATGGTGGATGTTAGTTGCAGATGATATCTATTCATGATTGATGAGACTAAAGGTGGACAAATGCTAGTTATGCAGAAGTACTTCAGAATCCCAAGGCTTTATGTTAAGCACGTGAAGATATTGACTAGAATCAGTCTATGATACGATATTGTTTCCTTATATAGTTCCCTAGACTCTGGGATCTGATATATTTTTATTGATCACTCTACGAGACTTTTCATTTCCTACGTTAGATTTCTAGCCTATACGAATGTCTGTAAAGAAAAGGGTATGTAGAATACAGAATATTTTTGCTTGATTCTTATTGTTCTGGTCCTGATATTGACATGGTATCAGATATGGTTTCCAATCATCTCGCCTCGTTGTCAATTTTTTGATCTTTCATCTATTTGGTTATGGCATCCAGACTGCTCTTTCCCCACTTTGATCGTTCTTTTCATACTCCAACTCTGAAGATCTAGTCCGTGATAAAATCTGCTCGTGACGGTAAACCATATGATTGATTACTTTCTCGATCTCTTCTGATCTGTTTCCATTGCTTCTTCTGCAACCTCTATTCTGACAAAGCTGATGTAATTTCAGTGAACTTCGATGGGTCAAACTATGCTTTTTGGTGCTTTCACTTTGAAATCTTTTCTGGTCAATATTTATGGAGCTGACATTAAACCGCCTGCTGAAGATGTCAAAGACGTTTCACAATGGAATAGAAACAATGCCAAGGTTGTCTTCTGGATTCCGAGTTCTGTTGATGCTAATATTAGTCTCTATGACAGGATGCTCTTCCTGGATTCTGACTTCTGTAGATGCTAGTATTGGTGTCTCTGTGAGAGGATAACAAACAGCCGAGCAGATGAGGGAATACCTTGGATTAACCATGGGCAGAAAATTTCGGAGTGAATATAATATAACGAGTTACGGCCAAGGCCAATCTAAGAGTCCTATGCTGGATTTATGACTCTTTGGACAGAACATGAACAGGAAAATTTTGGCAAAGATAGACTTCACTCTTGTGTTCAGACTATCAAGAAGTTAATTGTTGAGTGGAAAGTTCTGCAGCTCCTGATGAAACTTATTAAGTAGCCAACTAACCAAATGGCAGTACTCTACCAGACATGGATACCACTCTTAAAAACTTCGTGAAGAAACTCGTATCATCTAAGTGACCTTAGAGAGTAACAAAGTTTTTTAGATTTGTTTGCCACCTTACCAAACATGGATACCGTTCTTAGAGAGCTTCAGCATAAAGAAACTCATATCTTCACCCCAAGCAACCTTGGAGGGTAGGAGGTAATTCACCCAGAGCGGTTATCCGCAAAAAGGTTTTGGCTAAAGGGTTATTCCAGAATCGGACGTCACGAGTGCAAAGACTATGGTCATCTTTCTAACCTATGCAAGAAGCAAATTATTGTGTCTATCGTCTAACAATTGTTTTACTGAAATTTGGGTCTTCGAATGAGCGAGCCCAAAAGGTTTTCAACATAGCATATCAGACTACTAGGGAGGAATAATCATTTGCCACAACAAGACTTTGATCGGAGGATTATTCCAGGATCCGATATCACGAGTGTAAGGAATATGGCCATGTTTCTGCCCTATGCAATAAGAGTATAATTGTGTCTATCATCGAATAATATTGTCACTGAAATTTGGGTCTTCGAACAAGCGAGCCCAAAAAGGTTTTTACTAAAGCATATCAGACTACTACAGAGGAACAATCATTTGCTACTACTTTGGTCACTATCGTTTTCGCCTGCAACCTCTTCTTCCTCACAGTCACGAGTGTTTCCACATGAGAGGAGACAATTGGTTCCGAACACTGTCTCCACCTTTTCCTATGCATTTTTCTCTATTGGCTAGTCTGGTAAGTATGCTTATTCTTGTTCTTCCGTGAAATTATTGAGGTTAATCGCCTGGTGCTTCAACTCATATGACTTCTGATCATTCTGGTCAGTTTCTAGCAAACTTCATTCATGAAATGACCAATTTATTCTGAATAATCTCCTAAATCACCCGTCTCACTTTTGCATGATTTTAGGGCCTCTGATACTTCTAAACCTTAAAATTCTTAAGGAGAACGCAACAGGAACTGTTTGAGGACCCCGACATATCACCTCCAGAGTGTGATCCATCTCCAACAGAGTTTGTCAGTCTTCCATCGTCTGATAATAACATATGAATTATCTGCTCCTCGTAGGTCCATTTGAATCTCATGTCCTATGATAAATTTTGAAACTATTCAAAATTCTTCTTTTTCTGTTATTCTAGCTTCTGTAAAATGTTCCTAAAACCTACCAGCAAGCCCTTGCTATACCACATTGGAAAAGTGTGATGGATACAGAGATTCAAGCCCTGTTGAAAAAGGGATACAATCTACCAAGTCCTAAAGTTAAGGGGGCGAAATATCACTTCTATCTGCCATATCCACAGAATTGGAACCATCTTAACTTTTAAGCTAAATCGGCTTAGCTACCCAGACAGAGATATGAATCTCGCAAAACCTATGGTTGCTTTCACGCCGCTTTCCAAACCCAAACAGTACCAATCTCATTTGAGCAAATTCTGCCAAATCTGCCTAGCAAATGGTAATAACAAGTATATTTCGCATATACATAGGCCTATATCAAGCTTAAAATGTTATTATAGGAACCTAGTCTCGATATCCACAACCTTCATCAAGCTGAAATTGGTCCATCACCCATGGACTCAACCCACAGATAAACCTACCATCAACCAAGCATAGTGATACCCCATCAGATTTGATCTTTGGTGTGCTAGCATAGGGATAACCCGGTCAGATTTTATACTTTGTGGTGTGCGTTTATGAAGAAAGAGGTAGAGGTATATGGCATCAATTAGGATTTTTGTAGGTCGGGATGCAGCGGTCTTTGAGATTTTTATTGCGGCAAATTCCGGCGGCGTTGGAATAAGTCATTGGCGGTTGTGAGTCAACTCAGGAAGATGAGCAAAAGGAGATTGAGGAACTCAGGTTCTGTGAATCAACACACTGAAAATTGGATCTGATGGAAGAGGAGCAGGTGATGGGTGGACATGTAGTGGATGTGACTATGGGTTGGAGACGCAGGACGGACGATAAGTGTTTCGTGGAACTGTAGGATGTGCAGATTTTATTTGCGTGTGAGGGTAAAACAGTTAGGTGTAGGGATTGGAGGTTTCATGGTGGTTCTTCAAGAAAAAGATAGGGGTTTGGGTTTTGTGCTAATGTAGATGGCCGAGTCATTGCATATGGTTCTCGCCAACTAAAAAGTCATTAGCATTACTAACCATGCATTACTTGGAATTAGCTGCTTTTTTTTTCCCCTCGTCTGGATATATGCAGACACTACTTTTAGCAAGAGACACATGAGATATACAGTTACGCACAAACCACAAGTGCCATAATTACTTGTTCACTTGGAAGGAGCTTAACATGACACACCAAAGGATGGTAGGAATTATGGATTATGACTACAAGATTATGTACCATCCGGGGAACGCGGGGTGGTTGATGCTTTTAGTAGAAAACGTACTTGCACTTTAGCTGCACTCCTCACTTCTCTGAAAGAAATATTAGATACATAGCCGTGTTTGGGCGTGGAAGAATTGGCCCATAGTTTCGGGAACTATTCTGCTAACCTTAGTTTGCAACCCACTTTGATTTGTAGGATTAAGCAAGCTCAAATTCTTGATACGAATTTGGCTGAGATTGTAGACCAAGTTAAAGAACAGCCTGATTCAGTATATGGTGATCTAACACTTTGGTTTGGTACCAGATCGTGTATTCCATCAAACCCCAAGTTAAAGAAGAAAATTGTGACTGAAGTTCACAACTTGCGTTTTACATTAATTACCAAGATGTATCGAGATCTGGAGAGGTGTTCTGGTGAAACAGCATGACGCAGGAAATAGCTGATGTATTGATAGGTGCTTATTTGCCAACAGGTTAAAACGGGGCATCAGCTCCCTACGGGACTTTTGGGTTATCAATTATCATTGACTGTGTGACTAAATTAGCAAATTTCCTTCCCGTTAAGGATATCTTTTGGTTTGGAGAGGTCCGCCAAGCTTTACATTAAGGGGATCTTTTGACTTCTTGGACTTCCTGTTTCAATTTTCAAACAGAGATGCGCGTTTAGAAAACTGAGGGTTTGGCGTAGTTTGCAGAACGCTTTAGGTACCCGACTAGATCGCAATCCAGTCTACCATCCCAGACAGATGGACAATCAGAGAGAACAATCCAGATATTGGAGGACATGCTAAGATTACATTCATTGGAAACCAAAGGTAGTTGTGATGATCATTTGCCCCCCATTGAGCTCGCATACAGTAAAATTTCTGGAAGTGGTGTTGCTATGGCTCCATTTGTCACACTGTTCCTAGTGGATGAAAAAGAAAAAAGAAGCCTTCCATGACGGAGATGCAGAACACAACTTATGTGGACGAAGCTGGGGAAAGAACAATTTTGGGGCCCGAACTAGTACAAGTCACCAATGAGAAGATTCGTCTGATAAGTGATCGCTTGTTGACTGCTCAGAGTAGACAGAAGAGCTATGCAGACAATCACAAACACGATTTGGAGTTTGAAGTGGCGACCATGTTTTACTTCGAGCACCTCCTTGGAAAGGAGTAATGTGTTTTGGGAAAAAGGGGAAGCTATGCCTTAGATTCATTAGACCTTTTAAGATGCTGTGGAGAGTTGGACCACTTGCGTATCAGATAGCATTGTCGCCCAAGTTGTCCAATAAACATGATGTGTTCCACATGTCAGTGATGAGGAAGTATGTGCCAGACCCATCCCAAGTGATAAGATACGAACCATCGGGGATTCAGGAGGACTTATTGTATGAAGAACGACCGCTACAGATTTTGGATCGAAAGGATCAGGTTTTGCACAAAACAACCATTTGTCTTGGTTAAAGTGCTTTGGCACAACCATTCGATGGAAGAAGCTAAAACTTGAGAATGCCATGCGCGAGAAGTACCAGTAACTATTCAATGAAACAAGGTATTTTATAATTCCGAGCACGGGGTTTTTTCAGGATGAGTTATTTGGCCATTCTCTTACAATACTTTGCAATTTCGAGGAAATTTTTTATGGATTGACATTTATGTAAATAACTGCTTTCTGTAGGCGGCAGTTCCATAGTTATTGGCAAAATTTTCCAATAACTGGAACTTTTGATTTCCCTTCCTCTCTCTGTGCAAACAGGAAATGGTAGCTGTTTAAGATAACCGAGACCAGAAACTATGTCCTGCATATAAAAACCAATAAGAAAGAGAAAAAAGGGAAGAGTTCGTTTACTTAAGAACCCAATCCATAAACCAACTAGGTGAAAACGAAGTAAGGATGCACTGAAAGTAGGCTCCACAAACCCTGTTTAGATTAAAAAATGCTTTACTAATGGTTCTTCTTACCTGCTGCATATGTTGGTTAAGGCTAACTCAAACATTTTTGTTTTGTTGCAAAGACGTAGCGGAGTTGGCTAGAGAGAGTAAACCACATACCTTCACAATCATATCTTTGTACAATGAAAGCACTGACTCGACATTTTGTTGATGAGTGCTCAAACGCAGCTTTACCTAATTAATACCAATAAGGTAAAAAAGGACATAAGACTTGGTAATAATTGAGTGTTTGGTTAAGCACACACAAAGATTGAGATACAGAGAAGCTCTTCAGAGAGACAAAGCATTTTAGAAGATACTTAAAGTTTGGTCAGTGACTAAAGACATGCCTTCTCTTCCGTATCATCAAAACGTTGGGTAAGCCTAGCAGCAATTTCTTCAGTTTCTGGGGGAGAATACTGTAAGTGGTATATTTTCCCAGTAACAGGATCTAGCCTACGACCAACCACTCTCTCAACAAGAATCTCTTCTGGGACCTGCAAACATGTGATAAATTGGGTTAAGCAGAGCTGCAGAAAAATCGCACTCGCACTTGTTATATGCCGCCTCACAAGTTAATTTGTTTAAATCAGTAAACTAATTAGGTAAGACATTATGCCAGAATTCGGTTGTTCAAGTATATCTCAACATTTTTCACACAATTATGAAACAGTATTAAGTGCTAAAAGAAACAGAATCAGAACCTCACTTCAAGGAGAATAAAAAGATCAGGCTCGAAACCGAACTCTTTAAGGGCCGTTGCTTGAGATGAACTTCTAGGGTACCCATCCAAAAGCCAACCCTTTTCCTCAGAATCAGGTTGAGACAAGCGGTCCTTCACCATCTACATCACCAGAACCTCAAGGAATTAGTTGTTGTACCAATCTTTTACCAGCTATAGCATGCATGATATGAAGTCAGATGAGCTTACCATGACAACAATTTCATTTGGGACCAACTGCCCTATCTCCATGTATTCCTTTGCCCGCCTCCCATTTTCAGTCCCTGCTGCAATTTCTGCCCTTAGTAAATCCCCAGCGGCAATATGCACCAAGCCATACTGCATATACGAGGAGAGGTTGATTCAGTCTTTCTTGTTTTTCACCTTCACGGAGCAAACCATAATGGAATTTTACACAATAAAAGCCGATAAATTATGTTTGCACTCACATCCTGCCACTGCAAGATTTCCCTAATAACCAGAAAGCCGCATTGTAATCAAATCGTAACTGACAAAGATACGAAACTCTTAACTAGTGAAAAAAAGTAGCGAGGATTTATTGCCACGAGGACTTTTCCTTTATCTATTACGCAAACCATGCAGTTGAAAGGTAAGCAGGTTGTATGTGACCAACAACCACCTAACTAATCCCGGTGACTTTCCAGGTGGCCTCAGTGAATTCGGTGTTGATCCTTGCCTTGAGCATATATCATCGACAAACAAGGTTTATTGCCTACTCGTAAACTGATCAAACAATCTGAAGATAATGGAACATATTCTGATTGATATAAAAGGTCTAACAACAGGAGAGACGTTTTCAAGTCTTTGTCATTTGCTTCACAAAGCAAAAACCGACAGGAAAATTGCTAAATGAGGTCCGGAACTAACACAGTAGATTCTAAATGTCCTTAGAGAAGGCATCCTGTACTGTCACAAATATAGATTTTAATCTCTTCCCTTATCACCCTTCATTAAGTCGAGTCAGTTATTACTTGGTTAAGCCAAAAAATCCTAGCAGATGGTGTTGAAAGGAAAGCCGATATGGAACTGTGGCCCAAGATCACATCGGCTAGGAGCTGAAAAGAAAAAATTGACCTTATAGAAAAATGGTCGGAAGCAAATTTAGCACTATAACGAGCAGTCTTCTACCAAAAACAGTTTTCAACAAATGGCATGCGAAATGCCCACTTCCATCACATGTGGCCTAAGAAGCACAGATATGATACGGGTACGGTACGCGGATAAGCCATCTATTGAAAAAGAAGGATACAGTGAAGTGGGGATACAGCGAATATTTCAAATAAATAATGAATGAATAGTAACAAGAATAATATTCTGAACAGCGACAGTTTGAGTTGCTTAGTAAATACTCGTAATAAAGTTTATGGTGTTAAACAAAAAGACTGAATTGTGTCACTTGAGATCATAAGTTTGTATATGTTCCCAGTAAAATACTTGTACTATTTCATGTATAATATTGTGAACTTTTGGGGCTAAGAATTAACTATAAGACAATAAGCGGTTTATGGATCTACAAGAAAAGGAGGCCAGCGGTAGAGAACCCACGGGAACGAGGTCAGAATAGAAAGGAATGCGCTTTATGAGACCAAAAAAAGTAGGCGCCATGAAGCAGACGGCGAGGTATCTTCCTTTCTTCTTTATCTCAATTCATACATTCTTCTTCTTCTCTTCTCCGATACCCCTTGCTTGAATTTGATCTGTTGATTTGCCGCTGCCATCTCTTCCTGGTCGCCACTGCAGCCACCGGTTACTGCTTCTTCTTCCATCTCTCCTCTCTGTCAAGAAAGCTTCTTCTTCTTCTTCTATGTTTCTCTCCCATAAACTACCCCGTGCGTGTCGCAGCCGTGTCCAAGCCACACTCGAGATTCAGACAATAAACTTTACTTTCTACCGTCCCCAGAAATAATGCATGCCTCAAGAGATCATTCAATTGGTCAGCAATGCTCCTCCAAACCCCCAACACACGTGGTCTTGTACAACACCCAAAGATCGGGATCTAAGAAGCACGGATTCCGGTGCGGGTGCGGATACGATACGGGTGCGGATACGCTGATACGGCATTTTTGAAAATTTTAGGATACGGGTGCGGCTGGGATACGGCAAATATTATATATATATTTTTTTATTATGTACAATTAGTATTAAATTTCTAAGCAATTTGGATCTTAAAAAGTGCATAAAAAGACGGAGTGCAATTTAATTCAACCATTCAACAGTAGCACAATACCATCAAATACATAAAAACCACCACCAAATAGATCATATATATAATAAAAGTGGTAATATAGCATCAAAGTTTGCAAAATTGGTTTCAACATCCCTCAATTTTTAACCATTGAACCACTGCTTTAAGCCTTTAACACATGTTAAACAATAAACACTGTATAAATTGGTTCCAACTTTCAATTGACAATCCACATCCAAGTCACAAAAGGTAGCAAAGAGAGATTTGAAGACAGAAGAGAGGAAGAGGAGACTTATCTTTGGAGAAATGCTGCCGGAGGTGACTAGACGTCTTCTTGGGTGGTCGCCGGTGGTCGCCGGAGGTCGTCGGAGGTCGCGGGTGGTCGCTGCAGGTCGCCGGAGTCGTGGGTGGTCGCGGCTGGTCGCTTGTTGTCGCGGCTAGTTGCGGGTGGTCGTCGGTGTCGTGGGTGGTCGTCGGTGTCGCAGGTGGTCGGGGGTGGTCGCCGGAGGTCGTCGGAGGTCGCGGGTGGTCGTCGGAGGTCGCGGGTGGTCGCTGCAGGTCGCCGGAGTCGTGGGTGGTCGCTTGTGGTCACGGCTGGTCGCTTGTTGTCGCGGCTGGTTGCGGGTAGTCGCGGGTGGTCGTCGGTGTCGTGGG
The DNA here is from genome assembly GCA_033070095.1 of Escallonia herrerae. Classification (NCBI taxonomy): domain Eukaryota; kingdom Viridiplantae; phylum Streptophyta; class Magnoliopsida; order Escalloniales; family Escalloniaceae; genus Escallonia; species Escallonia herrerae. The sequence continues at coordinate 35,384 of JAVXUP010002004.1, read as the reverse complement.
TGGTCGTCGGTGTCGCAGGTGGTCGCGTCGCCGGTGGTCACGGTGGTTGCGAAGAGGCGCCGCTGGTCTCTCTCTCTCTCTCTCTCTCTCTCTCTCTCTCTCAGAATCTCCCAATTTGATCTGCCCGATTAGGTTAGTTTATATATTTTACCCATGAGTTGGATCCGCACCCGATCCGTACCCCATCCGCACCCGATCCGCACCCGAAATTCAGAAAATAAAAGGAAAAAAGGGATCCGCACCCGACACGCACCCAACCCGCACCCGTCCCGCACCCGCACCCGCACCCGACGCGTACCCGACCCCGGTACTTCCCCCCTTTTGAAGCACCCGTGCTTCATAGATCGGGATAAACCTTCAATCCACCATCCTCCCTCCATAAGGCTGCTTCCCCATAGGGTACCTCCAAAGCAACTTGCTCAAAAGAGCCTGTTTTAAAGCTGGAAGTCTTTCACACCCAAACCTTCCCTGGAGATCAGAGCTTAGTTGCAGGAAACTCCTAATATGGTGACGTTTTTTGCTTTTGCGATCCCAAGTTAGGAACTCCATGGGATCTCGTCCCAAGCTAAGATGGGAACTCGATCCCGCTAACTGGATAGAGATGCATGGAATAAGTGATAGAATACATGAAAATCAAGCTCTTTTCAACTCAATTCCTTGTTTCTCTCTTCCTTCAAGTCCTTAAAGTCTCCTTGTCTGTTGTTGCTATCTATGTAAACTATGCTAAACAAATGATAATACTCTTTACGCGTTTATTTATTCAAGCCGCTCCCAACCTCAGATTCTTCTTGGTGCTTACGCTTCCCCGCCCCCGCTCCTGCACCCGCCCCCGCTTTGTGCAACTAAGGATCAGAGCATACCATGTTCCTATTAACCAAGTCAGATTAAACCATCCTCACTCCCTTTCCACAGAACTTGTCTCTGTTAACCTATCCAACTTCTTCCGCATTGATGCAGCTACGGGTAAAAAAGCATCATGAAACACGGTAATTCAGACACCACTGCTGTGACCATACAGAAGCAATACTTTTAAAGGTTTGGACCCTTCAGGTCTGGTTGTTGCAGTCGTCAAAGCACGTGAAATGCAAGAAATAAAACACTATTACATCAACATAACCTGTTTCACTTTGTAATCTAACTGTTCAGAAGCAACCACGATTTTGTTTCCAGAAGGAGTTTTGCCTGCTTGATTTACTATGTAAACCGTGGTGATTGAAGTTGAGCAGGTTATACACTAACTTAGAGTTGATTGAGTTGATTCTGCTGCCTAAAAATTAGAGAGAACCCTAAAACAAAGTAGTGCATAGTTGACAAACAATCTTTGCCATCAAGTACTTTAGCACTAGCTTAGAAACTCCCTAAACTGATCAAAGAATCTGAAGATAATGGAAGATGTGTATACTGACATCCTAAGCCTAGTAACAACAAAAAAATGTCTTTTTTATGTTTCTCACAAGCATGAAAAAGATATCTGGAACTGACATAGTAGAATTATATGTTTTTGATTTTGACTTTTCAAGGAAGAAGGCCCAAAAATGTCACCGGTTATTTGTGTTGTTAGCAAGCACCCTTCATTTGAGTAGAGTTACTACTTATGTGTTTAAGCCTAACAATCCTGCGGAGAGGTATCCAGCTGTAAAACAGATATGAAACAAAACTCCCATTCTTTTTCCTATCTCCCTAGAAACTAGTTTGAAAGGGAATGACATTTGTACAGAGCAGAAAGAACAATATCTAAAGCATCTGAATATAAGCTTAGCACTATCTCAAGTAACCTACATGAGACTGCTACAATAAAACCATATTCCACACTGCATGGCATGCTAAATGCCCAGTTATATCACACCAAAGCAAAGCAACATGTGCTCACAGCAACACTATTATCATCCATATATTGGATTCACTACGCATGACAATGACTGCTTAGCCATTCACTCTTTTTTGACATCGGAGATGGAGAGGTCGGATAACCAAAAACACTAATAATGTATTGATCAACGCCTAAGAAGAGCATCTCCAGACAACATAAAGGACATGGCACTCAATTAGTATGTCGAAACTGATTCGGCAGTAGCTTTTGATTTAGGACAAAGTATGACTACTTATGCACTTCTTCCTTGAACTCGACAGCATAGCTACAGTTCAAACACCACGGAGTATACAAACACACTTGTTGACAGATTAATACCTTTGATATCTAATTAGTTTTAAGCTTAGACATATCCCTTCAAACTTGGTCGATGCATTTGTGAGTAAATGAGATGAAGAAACAAAAATGTATGATTATCCCTTTTGAAGGAAGATGAATAACTATGAACCCTGCAGTAAGAGTAAACCCCAACATCAGGTTTAATTGGAATCAAAAAGTGGGCTAAAAAGAGAAGCACTGAACAATAATCAATTCTCCGCAACCAAATCTAAGGAAAAATAAGTCATAAACAAGCTCAATTTCAAGTCTGGCACAATTAAAATGAAACAGACACCCTTAATTTCATTCCATTTTCAGTTTGTACTCCAATAGAAGAATGGATAGGTTGAATGCCCAAAAATAACTGATAATCCGTTTAATTAACTACTAAGAAGAGAATCTCTAAAATAATCTTACAAATTAAAAAAGATACGGACAGAAAATGGAGTGGATAGAATGTTGACAGTTCGGAAACACAAGAACAAGTCTTTACACATTATGGCAAAAAGGCATTATGAAGCTGCAATCCAGCATTGGCAGATTGACAGAGTAGATAACTCATCAGCTGCCACTCCCATGTAAAATTAATGCAATCAACTATGGTTGTACCTCATGCATAAGTGGTTGTACAAGGGAGTTCCAATTAGCAACTCTGAAAGAAAAGATCAAATTCCATTTCCATCTTTTAAAAATTCCAAAATGACAGCCAAGCAACAACTTACTTTCTTAGTGATAAGCTCGCATTGGGTTCCTTTACCAGAAGCAGGGGCACCGGATATCATTATCTTCAAGGTCTCTTGCTTTTTCGCCGATGCCAAGACCTGAGCCAAAACCAGGTTAACAAGATCCAGTCACTACTGCCCGCTGTTTAACAGAACCCAATTACCCCAGCTGCCAAACACAACTTTGGAGGATTTAAGTTACTTACCAGCAACTTCGAATAACTTGGGGACCGATTGATCCGGCAACGGCGTCGGCCGAGAAGGGAAGATGTTGAAAGAGTTGGAGGCTTTGGGTTTGATGATGATACCACTTGGAAATTCAGTGAACAGCAAGCCATTGCTGTCTCCTGTCTTCCCCCTTTTGCTCTTCACACTCCTCTATGGTACAAGTACAACGAAGTGTGTTAGGTGTAACAAGGCATTTGCCTACGGTTAACCATAAGTTGTTTATATGCCCGCGTGCTGCACGAGGATGTACATAACTATTTTGTTCCTTTCTTTTTCACTTCACAACGGTAAACACCCAATCTTCCATAGTTGACTCCTCAAGAAATGGACTCGATCAAACACCTGCGTTTCGGAGGGAGGAAGACCTGGGGCAGCCGTTTGCGTATCACGTGTTCCCTAACGTAGACTTGTCAAATGGGCCGGTTGGCCCGTGGCCCAGCCCGGCCGGCCCCTTTCTGGCTCTGGCTTGGCCCGGCCCATACATGAACAGTGCTGGCCGGGCCATTTTGGGCTTAGGGCCTGGGCCAGGCCTGAATTTTTTCAATAAAAGCCCGGCCAAGTCCGGCCTGAAAAAGCCCGGGTTTGGCCCGGCCCGAAGAATGGCCCGAAAAAAGCCTGGTTTTGGCCCGGGTCAGGCCTCGTTCTGCCCCCTCTTCACTTTTGAAAATTTGATTTCCCCCCCCCTTTCCCCCAACGGCTTTATTCCCCTTCCCCCCCCCCCTAAATTCTACTTTTACCCCCCCCCCCCAAACAGCAAAATAACGGCTACTTTGGAGAGTATTTTGGTCCAAGTTTATTTTTTCAACTCTTTTAAGGTTTTTACACTCTTACCCTCCCCAACAACTATAAACGGATAGTTTTTAAGGGTATTTTGGTCTTTTGTGAAGTTTCAAAAATCTATAAATTCACACAATTTCTCTCTAATTTTTCACACTAATCTTCTTACTCTCTCTTATATAAACATTCTACATTTCTACAAACTTTGCTACTCTTGCTAATTACTACTCTTGCTAATTACTACTCTTATTTACTAGTTAGTACTCTTACATATTATTACTCTTGTTTACTAATTACTACTTTTGCTAAATTTTAATTACTAACCACTCCTCTTATTAATTTGTTACTCTCTAATTCTTTTGTCTAGTAATTAGTAATTAGTGAATTTTTATATTTATCAATTACTATTACTAATTTTTTTTTAATTACTAACTCTCTCCAATTTCGAATTACCCTTAGTGATTCATTTGTTACTCTTTAATTCTTTTAATTGTTATTTCTAATTACTAATTACTGCTCTTATACTTGTGTATTTAGTTACTCTTACTAATTTTATTTAGCGTCAAATATGGCTGAATTATTGAAGAAACTGAAGCGTGGATCATCATCACGAAAAACATCATCATCATCACAAACACCACCAGCACGAGCGCCAGCACCACGGCCATCACAAACACCAATCCAAGCACCACCACAACCATTCGTTCCTGGACGAATGAGTACAGGCTGTATGATAGATACCCAAGCCAATTGGGAGTTCAATCAAAACATTCCAGATTTTGAATACACGCCTGATCAAGACCCCCCGCATTATAGTCAAGGACGCAGCTCGGTTGGCGAAGCTACTACTCTGTGGCATAATCTTAACCCTATGCCTGGTCATGATGAAGAAGGGCCGAGCAATGCCTCCGGTAATGAGCCAGAAGTCCAAAAGGAGAAAAAAAAGAAAGCCGAGTGTTGGAATCATTTTGATGTCGTTACGGTGGACGGCATCCGAAAAGCTCGATGTAAGTACTGTGCTAAATTATTTTTGTCTGGTAGTGGTAATGGACATCTTAACAGGCATTACCCTCAGTGTGCACCTCGACAAGGCCACGTCGAACCTACCCAAACACAGTTATCTTTTGACGGTAAGTTATTTGTTTATAATCAGCGAGAGCAAAGAGACGGTCTCGCTGAATTTGTTATTCACGATGAACAAGCCTTTTCTTTTGCCGATAATGCTAAGCACTCTAGATATATGAATACATACGTTCAACCTTTGTACAAAAAGGTTCATAGAAACACAACTAGATCCGATGCACTCCGACAGTATAATGCTGCTAAAGCACGCCTGATCGATTATTTCGATAAATTTGACGGTAAAGTTAGTCTTACTTCTGATATTTGGCAATCTCCGTTTACTTTTGTTAGTTATACTTGTGTGACAGCCTATTGGATTGATGCCGATTGGATTATGCACAAGAGAATCATCGCTTTCGAGCTTTTTCCTTATCCGCATGATGGAATGAACATTGCTACTATTATATTAAAAGCATGTACCACGTTTAAATTAATGAATAAGATTATGAGTATTAGTTTTGATAATGCTTCTAACAATACAGCTATTGTTGATGCTTTACAGGAGAGCCTCAAACCTGTACTTTCTAGTGAATTATTTCATGTTCGTTGTGTTTGTCATATAATTAATTTAATTGTTCAAGATGGTTTAGCTGCTGCAGGAGATATTCTTGTCAAAATGAGGGGTATGACGGCGTATGTTAATAGTTCGAGTCCGAGAACACAACAATTTAAAGCGTTGTGTGTTGAATATAATATGCCTCGTAGGAGAGCAGTTACAGATGTGGTCCACAGGTGGAACTCTACATACCATATACTTTTACACATTCTAGCATACAGAGAAGTCTATACGCATTTTCTACTAACCCAGTTCCCAGCCGGCTTGCCAACTCAAGAGGAATGGCAGATGGCCACATACCTAGCTGAATTTTTTGAGGTATTTTACACGTCTACCAATTTATTGTCTGGTACGTACTATCCAACCTCTCCTCTCGCTGTAATAGAAATTCTCAAGATGACTACAATGTTATCGAAATGGAGATATATACAACCCTTTGAGAAAATAGTAAAAGTAATGGATAAAAAGTTTAATAATTATTGGAGTGAACTGCCTGTTATATTTGCTGTTGCTATTCAAATACTGATCATTATGGTGATTTATCAATGTAAGAACAGGTTAATTTTAATTTGTTAAATTTTTGGAAACAAAATCAAAACATGTATAAAACTTTAGCTCAAACTGCACAGGATGTACTGCCAGTTCAAGCCTCTACGGTTGCTTCAGAGTCGGCATTTTCAGCGAGCAGAGGGTCTTGGATGACAGGAGGAGTCGTCTTAACCCCGAGTCGTTTGAGCTATGTGTATGTTGGAAGGATTATCTTGATGCGAAATACCGCGAGCAAGATAAACCGATTGATGATAGGAAGAGCAGTGACTCGGATGTTGAAATACTTCCGGATGATTAGGTAATTTCTTTTTATTTTCCTTTTCTTGAGTTTTAAGAATAAAATTTCTCACAAAATATATATTTTTTTCATATATATATATATATATATATATATATATATATATATATAATAAGTTTTTACAAGCAAGATGGATATTTTTCTGTATATATAAAAAAATAGGTAACTTCGCCTGTTTGTTTCCAAGCAGCCGGTCCCAAGCCCGGATAAAAGGAGGAGAGCCTATAAACACATTTATCTTTAATGTATATGATTTATAATGAAATAAAATGATAAAGATTAGGTTCGTTAAATTATGAATATTGGACATGCCTAGAGTACAATTTGCTTAAACAATAACAACAAATTACCATAATTAAAACCCTTACCTTGAATAACAAAAAAAAATAAAAAAAATTTTGGGCCCAAGCCCGGCCCTAAATGTTGGGCCTAGGGCCTGGGCTTGGACCAGGCCCAGATATCCCCCAGAACCAGGCCCAGCCCGGTTGGCAGCCCCCTTGGCCCGGCCCCGGCCCGATTTGCTGGAGGCCCGATGGGCTTGGGCTGGGCCGGCCCATTTGACACCTCTACCCTAATGTGGGCTAAGCTTCTTCGGATGAATAACTTGTAGACATCTTTGCTAATTATCAACTAATTTTGAATTATATGTTCAATAATTCAAAACATATTCGTCTATTAATTCATCCACGTGTTAGGTGAGAGATATAAATTATATAAATCTAACATCCAGCAATCAACAAGTATATATATATATATATATATATATATATATATATATATATATATATTCACACGTCTTCTGAACCTCTCGTTGCCAATTAATTTTGAATTAAATATTTTCACATTTATTATGTGCTTATATAACACATAAGATTGATCTCTTTCTTTCATTTTACCCTTACTTTCCGGACGTTAACCAATTCGAATTAATCCGAAGAAATCAATTGCTGACATATTATTCGAATCAATCCAAAGCGACAAGAATGTTAGCATCTTTCATTCACTCACTTTGGATCCAAGCCCTAATTTCATCTTCGTCGATCTTCACCATCACCTACTACTACTAGGTATGCACCCGATGAGAGAAAAAAAAGGTGAAAAATACCATATTAAAGCTTTTATCAAACTAACATGGTATACCAGTAGAAGCTAAGTCGTATTTTGCCTAGACTATTGTGGCACACTGAATTGGGATTTTATAATCCCTCGTGAGCCACAACTTTAATGCTTAGCCTTTTTTTTGCCTCCCAGAACTTTCACATTATCTACGTTCTTAAGTTCGTTCTATAGGTGAACATATGATGAAATGAATTGAGAGCTAATAGGAGCAAAATAATGTCTTTTTATAACTAGTCTTAAAATTGCTCACAAGAGTCATAGGGGTTGAGCTCAAGCTTAGGTTAAACACCATTTGTCCATATCAAAATGTAGGAGACAAAACTATTTTGGAACCATGACTTCACTCAAGTTCGTAAGGAGATTATGCACTAAAAAGTAAATCTAGATGTGGTGGTGCCTAATTCTCTGATGTGGTTGGTGGTGCGTCATGGACGACGGAGATCAGCCATTGGACAAGGCAACAATGCTTTGTGATGGTTTGTTATGGCGCGATGGTTTGTGATGGTGAGGGCGGTGGGTCGTCGATGTGAAAGGTCGCCAGCAATTGGGGGAGGTGGGCAATTGGGCAAGGTGTTAATGGTTGCTCAGTGTTACGGTGGGAGCAAAAAGGCTGGCAAATAAATGGTGATTTTTTTTTATGGCTGGCAATGGGGAGTGTGTGGAGGCTGACGACCGGCGATCGGTTGCGTGTGGTCTGATATATGTATGTATGTGTGTATGTATGTATATATATATATATATATATATATATATATATATATATATATATATATATATACTGCACGGGAAACTTGAGTTAAGTTACCCGCGCGATCCAACAGTCCATACACGCCCAGCTTGAGGGAGTCACAGATACTACAGTGCCCATCCGCTACATTATGTAGTGAATGTTGGATGGGGCTGCTATAGTGCCTTCTCTTTCCACAAAGTGATTTCTCTTTACACAAATGAAATGGCAGTCTCCACCAAGAACAAGAAGAAAACCAGAGGAGGGAGTGCCATTTCATCCGTGAAAAGAAACATTGGTAATGAGAGATTCCATATGTCATTTTATATCTTGTTCTTTGCCCTTCCAATAGTTGCATAAGAGTAAAACAAAACTCATGATTGAAGGTAAATGTGAAGGCTTAAATGGGTGTTGGAGAATGTAAGGACTCAAAACGATGTATATATGTGCATTGCGTGGTAATTGGTAAGAGCTGCTATGGAGATATAGTGGTTGTGACAACTAACAGTAATTCCCTCGCATCTTCTCCTCAGAGCATAGGGAGTAACAATTTTCTTCTAGTACGATGAGTAGTTCAAAGGAAGTTTCGGTTCTTCCAAATTGCCATAGACCTAACAGATTCTCTCCCTCTTTTCCTTAATCTCAATCTCTACAGCATCCTAAAGCCTGGTTTAACAATACACAGCCTCTCATCAGATCTAAAAATTCAGATTATAGGGAGTGTTGTAAATAGTGGCTTCTGAAGGCTGGCACTCCCTGCTCTCACAGCCTCTAGTTTTCTTCTTGGAGACTGCCATTTCATTCGTAAAAAGACAAGGCAGTTCCTTCCATCATCCGTTACATAATGTAGTGGGCATCCGCTACATAATGTAGCGGATGAGTATTGTACCATCCTGTGACTCCCTCAAGCTGAGATACTTTTGTCAAAAAAAATCGTTCGCTACTTGTACTTAAAAAACGTAAAAAAAAAATGTACCATTTACAGATCGCATATGGACAGCCAGATCGAGCAGGCAACGGATTAGCTCATATATATACTAGCGCTAGCAAGTTGCCAGCACTCTGGTTCATATCCTTTTCAACCCCTTAACTTCTAAGCAGTTCACTTAAAACACCTCACACTTCTAAAAAAGACTAAAATTGACCCCTCTCAAGATTAGAACATGTCATTCCTGACCAAAAGAGAATTTGGCCATACAAAATTTGTATTAGAGTCTAATCAAAGGCGAGATTCAACCGAAAAACTCATAAAAATTCTTTGTTTATTAAATCATATGACAGTAATTATACACTTAGACTATGAATTTAGAAAAAATGAGATAATAGGATTATTAAATTAAATAATAGATGTATCTCATGAAACATTAAATATATGTATCTAAATAAGATAGCATCTCAGATATTAACTGAGTTACACAATTCAGTTAAGGAATTAGGAAGTGAAAACCACGTCCTAAACTCAGATAACTTCTTATCAAACTTTAAAAGTTATGACACTACTAATAAGTACTATAACAATGGAACTTCATATGTATTTGAAGAAGTTATAGCATATAGTGATAGCAAAGGAAAACCTTCTTCGAGTGGCTCAAAAGACACCAAGGATCCCGTAAAAGGAATAGATGTAGAAGAAATAGAAAAAATAATAAACGACTACTTAGACAAGGTAGAAAAAGAAAAATCATTGAAAAAATCAATGATGGATGAAATAGATCTAGCTGTTCTAAAAGAACAACAATATAAACAAGAAGAAAAAAGAGTCATATCAGAAGTAAATAAAGCATTTTCTGATATGAATTTATGGAACTAAGAAACCGATCAAAACTATGTAGGAGCATGGAATCTAGAAATAAATTTAGAAAGGAATTCTAAATTCAATAACGCCCCTATAAGGACAATTTAAAACAAGAATTTGTTCTTAAAAATAGAATAAATGAGCCCGTAAATCAATACGGCATATATCTTGATATCGATTGTATTTCAAATACTAAAGAAATAATCGATAATTGGGTACAAGCTTTAAGAATTGCCATAATAGGTGGTAATTTAACATAAATGCATGCTATGAAACATTTTACTTGAGCAACCCTGCGAGGAAACACAACTAGATTCTGGAATAGTATAGCAAATAATGAAATGATAATTGAAGCCCAAAGCAAGCTTAACATTTCTGAAGAATAGATAATGTTTTATGCAGATAACTTCAAACGAGAGTTATGCGGAATATTTATAAATAACATAGGTATTCAAGAAAAAAGTACTTTCACGAATTTTAAAAAATTACAAATATGTGCTATTTTAAAAATTACACTTGTGAATTTAAAAAATATTTTTACAAGTTAGAACTTAGAGACAACCTCCATTGGCAAAAGCAATTTATTGCCAAACTTCCTAAACCATAGGACGAGTTAGCAGAAAAAGAATTTACTAAACTTCTAAATGACGGATCCTTTGTGATTCCTTAGGATGAAGGATTGCAGCTGTAGAAGAAGTTCTAAGGAAATATTGTACTGAAGGACAGGCAATAAAAGATACGACAAAAGCTCATATGAGTTATGACTGTTGTTCTAAAGTCGATAACATGGTAAACAGTTATGGATGTGAAAAGAAGCCAAGCTTCACTAAGAAAAAATTCAAGAAGAAAAGGTTTGGAAACGAAAAAAGATATGTGAAAAAATAGAAAAAATTTCAGAAAAGAAAATTTAATCCATCAAGAGAAAAGTCAAAACCATGGGGAAGATATATTAGAAAGAAATCTAATATTCCGTATAAAAAGCCTTCATGCCCAAAAGGAAAATCACCAGAAGAGTGCGATTACTGGTGGTTATGTGGCAAAAAAGGACATTATGCAAATAAATGTCCAAGTAAAAAAAGAAAACAAAATACAAAATCTTTCTTATTCGCTAAAGTTAAGATACGAACTAGCATGGGGTTACAAATTAAATTATGAAGATGAAGCAAAAGAGCTTGTTTCAGAGTACGACTATGAATCTGATGATGAAACAACATCAGGTGATGAAGAAAGTTTAAACAAAACTTTAAAAAGCATAGGCACGATCTTCATGATGTCGAAAACCTTTGCGCATGAAGAAGAGACGATTCCTTTATCTAATAACATAATTAGCCATAGTGAATCAATTGAGGAAGAAACTCCCGGTTCTACTATAAAGTATTGGGAGATGCCTAAAATCAAGGTTGAAGAAATATATAAGAACTCCATATTCAGGTTCAGGAGTAAAATGAATGTAGAGATCTCTGAAGGAGAAACCTCGGTAGATCAAACTGAAGAAAGAATACTAGACATTCCTCTCTTCAAGGCAGATAAGTCAAAACAATACCTTAGAGAAGGATATCACTATATCCATACTGGTATGATACAAGTTAGTCTTTGTCTATTATTTTTAGATGTAGAGATACACCAGTAATCTGTTGTTTAACTGACAATCGGTGAAAAACTTTTGAAAAGACCCTAATAGGAGGTATCAAAAGTAACTTGTATAACAGACCAGTTTGGTTTAAAACTATACCTAACTACTTCATGTCCTTAATTTATCCTTATCTTAATAAAGCATTAGGACTGAGGATTCAAACACAAGGCATGTCCGAATTACGTGAAATCTGCAAAAATATTGCAGTACAATATCGTCTAGTTTACATAGTGATAAACACCATTAATCTACTAAGTAAAATGCTAAACAGTGAAGTAGAACTATTTGAACAAACAAGTAGTAATGTCCGAGCAATAAAAGCACGGAAGATAAATCCAAAGCAACTATCATGGCTTAAAAAATGGGTGATAGGAGAAGGATTAGCTAGTAAACAACTATAACAAATGCATATTAGGAAAAATAAAGGTATTGTTAAGACATTCTGTCTCTTTGATACCTTCCATGTCTACGAATCCAAAAGGCAAAGGAAAGGAAAAAATTGTAGAAGAAGCTATCAAAAAAGAAGACAGTTCTAATGAAGATTTCATAGGGTACAAAACAGTTACCATTTCAATCAGATGAAGTATGTCGTCACGTGTAGAAATCATACATGTAATGACCACAACATCAGTAAATGACACTGTTAAGAAGAAGCTTAAAGAAAATGGTTTGACAGGAGATGAGCTTGATAAGGGTATTCAAGACATTATGAGTATTATCAAAAAGAAAAGAAGGTCCGAAAAAATGAATAATAAATGGATGGCAGTAATAAGTCCAAACAATTCTTACAAAGAATTAAGTTTCGACTTTCAGGGTTATCATCATTTTAAAATAGATGCTTTAGTAAATACTTGAGCATCCTATTGCTTGGCATGATTAGGAATTTTACCCTCTATAAAATGGATCAAAACAGATCAACTCATGAGCATGCGAATGGCAAATGGCAATGAGTTTGAGTTAGAATATGAAGCATATCATATTTCGGTCATAGTAAATGGAAAATAATTTATTATAGAGCGATTAATCCAATTGGACGACTTAGAGTTTTTCTAATAGGAAACAAATCGACCATTTATTTAGGAAGAATTTCATATTGAGATACAACGTAAAAAAATTCCGTTGTTAAAATATGCTGCTCAAAAATGCAAATTTGATTTTCGTCCAGAAAAACTAGGATAAATTCAAAAATATATCCAGAGTGAGTCTCTCTACGCAGTCTAGCGTGGTGAAGAGAACAAAAAAGACTCATGTAAAAGGTTGCTTGAAGAAGAAGTAATCAAGGAAGAATTACTCAACAAAGAAGTAATAAAATAAAATGACAGTTGGGTTAAAGAAATAAACCAACATTATCAATGCAAACAAGAAAAATAAATTCCCAATCTTGATAGTATAAAAAAGATATTAGAAAATAATTTTAGTGAAGACTTGCTAAAATTATGAGAAAAGGATAAACTTTAGGCCACATTGACCTTCAAGGATAAAGATTATGAGGTAAACGTAAAACTAATGCAACATAGTCTTGAAATAGTTCAGGAATTAGACCGACAGATTCCTGAAATACTGAAACAAGGGTTAATAAGACCCAGCTAGAGTCCTTATTCAAGTCTAGCTTTCGTGGTAAAAAAATCATGCTGAACAGGCTAGAGGAAAAGCCAGATTAGTCATAGACTATAAAGTTTCAAACACAGCAACAATCAAAGATGGCTATAAAATTCCAAACAAGGATATGCTGATAAACAAAATCCAGCTAGCCAACTTTTTCTCGAAGTTTGATTTAAAAAGTTTCAAACACAGCAACAATCAACTTTTTCTCGAAGTGCGATCTGGCCGTCCATCCCTTCGGCCCAGACCTTTTTTTCAAAAGCTGTCAGTCGTCCGCTACACTATGTAGTGGATGAACTTTTTTTACCATATTGCCCCTCGTCCCTCGTTCGTTACACAGTGTAGCAGACAACTTTTTTGGCCTGACACTGTCAGTCAAAAAGTCGTCCGCTACACAGTGTAGCGGACGACTTTTTGACTAACAGTGGTCAAATCATCCACAACCTTCCTGACAATTGTCACACCAGTCCTGGGGCGACAGGACTGTTGCTTTGTCCTTATCCCACCGTCTGCGATACTGTGTAGCGGACAACTTGACGATTTTTTCTGTCCGCTTCACAACCCTTGCACAATACACACGAAACTCTTATTCATTCTTTCTTCGAAACTCGTTCATTATTTCTTCTCACAATTTTCTAGGGGCGTTGGCAAGTAGATCTGCACAATTTCTTCCAAAAAAATTCTTTAATCGTATCATCAATCACGTAAGTTCACGATCCAATCCTTTATTCATTCATAATCTAGAGTTGTTATGAGTATTGCGGCTTATGCATGGTTTTGAAAATGTATGCGGTGGATTGTGCTAACGTTTGTCAATATATGTGTATTGCTTATTGTGTATTACTTATTATTTGTTCATGTGATTTCACTTGCATATATATAGCATGTCAACTTTTGTGAGCACATGCTAGCGTTGTATGTTTGAGAATTTTTACGCTTCCAACCTTGCCATTTTTCCATAATTTCAGTTGTAAAAAGTGAATTTTAACCCTGGACCAGAAGATCCCTCCGTATTATACGACCAAGCAAACCATGTCAGTACGCTCTTATGGGATGGTGTGATAAGATCCTTATTTTATCAACTTTCCTATTCTTACGAACATTGTATACTGTTTGTTTTGGTTAAATTGTATTTATTAATTCGTAGGAAAGAGCACTTCTCAACACAGTAGAAGTGTCCGATAATTTTAAAGCTTGGAAGTTGAACAAATACCAGAAACGGTTACTGCGTGGGATTGGGTTTGGGATTTTCACGCATGGGCAAATCTTTCAACACCTTGACCGGCACTTAATAGGTGCCCTTGTTGAAAGGTGGAGAAGTGAAACGAATACGTTTCACTTCCCTCTCGGAGAGATGACGATTACCCTAGAAGATGTAGGGTTCATCTTAGGGTTACCGGTGACGGGACGGCCGGTAATTGCTCCTCCGTCGGAAGCAACGAATAAGAGAACCGCTAGGGACTTCTTTACTTCGATACCCCAGGATCAATTTAGCACTGGTGGTATCAAGTTGAAGTGGTTGGTAGATACCTACAAGGTTCTCCTGGAAAACTACACGGACGAGATGCTTGTGCTGTACACACAAGCTTTCCTCTTGTGGGTGATGGGGGCAATTCTGTTCCCAACAACGTCGAAGAATACGGTCAGCGTCAAATATTTACCGTTGTTGGGTAACCTGCTGGAGGTTGGGGATTATGCCTGGGGTGCAGCAACTCTTGCGTACCTGTACCGAGCATTGCACAAGGCAACGAGGCCCGACTCCAAAGCTATATGTGAGTGTCTCTCGCTATTGCAGGTATATCATACAAATCTTGATTATGTGCTTTTTTTTTGTTGAATCGACAATAAATTTTGACGATACTTTATTTAATTTGTCTTTGCTCTCAGGTGTGGTCTTATGAACACCTTGCTACCGGCGCACCCAGGCGTAGGGACGGAACGGATAATGTGTGGCCTCGGTTGTGCGCCTGGGAGTACAGCCGAAAGGACAGCCACTACCCAAGGAGAGACGATCCCCATCACAACATTACGTACTATCCGGGGGAGCTCGACTCGTTATCTCCAGGCCAGATGCGATGGGCACCGTACAAACGTTTGGCGCGACGGGTGGGGGAGTCGTTCGTCTTCACGCTCTCCGGGTTGCAACGCACACCCCTGATCCACTTCGAGGTCGCAGAGTGGCAGCTGCCAGATCGTGCTATGCGCCATTTTGAGTGCCTGCAAGGGTTGCCAGCCGATGCGCTGGATATGAGGGGTAACAGGAACCCACCGGGTGTCAGACGGTTTGGCAAGGCAAATGCGCACGACTTGTGCGCACGAGAACTTGAGGTTTGGGATTCCTGGCAGGACACGCTGGCGGCCATTGTGTCGGAGCCTGACCCCGTGATCAGCATCGAACAGTACAATGAGTGGTACTACCGCATCACCCGGAGGAGAGTAGCTCCAGTAAGGTTTGAACGGGGAGAGAAGTACCACCCTAGGGGTCAGATCGATGAGCAGATGGCATACAATCTGGTAAGTTTCCCAACCAGTGCTTTTAATTGAACTTGATGATTCTAAGTGTGTGTATGAAGTTACTTATTTATTATCTCTTTGGATGTAGGTTAATGCCTCGTTCGCCTTCTTCCAGAAGTTGAGCGAGCAGAAGGATCTGGTGGATGCAATGGGCGAGGAGCTTCGCCAACAGGCCGAAGCGTTGGCGTATGGCTGGGGGATATTTTTGCGCCAAGCATCGGGATAGCCTTCAGGCGTCAACTCGGGAATGGGGAACCGGGGTGGCAGCCCCCTTATGTGAGCTCATGATACGGTGATCCCTCAGGACAGACTTTGGGGGTGAGCCAGGGATATGGTGGTCCCTCTGTAACGGGAATGGGTGGTGATTGGGGACCGCCAAGCACCATGGGCCAGGCTCAAGCGCCGTGGGAAGAGTACAGTGCGCCCTCCTTCTCTTTGCTTCTGGACTCGGAACCCCAACCCCTCTCTCAGAGTCAAGTCACGCAGGACTGGGGTTTTGAAAACATCAGTCTGTCTGAGACACTGCCCATTGTCCCGTGGGCGGGACCATCTGTTGCGGAAGGAGGGCAATATCCCCCGGTCGACCCCCCTGAAAGAGTGCAAGATCCGTCGGTCGACCCCCGAGGGCAATATCGCAAAGGGCATCCACTGAAGCCCCTAAAGCCGCATAAATGCCAAATTATCAGAGAGCGGTATTTTAGCGGGTTCCCCCGAGACAAAGCGTTATATAGTGTGAATCACCCGGAGGGCATGGATTATTGTTGCTCGTGGGGAGAAATGTCCTCCCTGGCTCCAGGGAGTTGGTTAGACAACGGCGTCATCTCTACCTACGTGGAGATTCTGAAGGAAAGGGGCCGGGGCGGCTGAACGAGTATTCGGGTGTATTTTTGGTGGATGCCTTTTTTCATAGCCTCCTAGTGGTTGAATGGCATGAGTGGGTCGAACGAAGGGAGAAGAAAAAGTTGAGCCAGTGGAGACCGTCGGATAACCTACGAGCGTATCTGAATAGGGATAGTCCAGTGAGCGCAATGGTTGCCCACGTGTTTCTAATCCCATTTTTAGGGGAAAGCCACTGGTACTTGGTTTGCTATGAACCAACAGAAAAAGTCGTATCGGTGATCGACAGTCTCCACGACGATACCCTCCACATGCCTGTGCTGCGGATGTATAAAGCCCAGTTGGACTCTATGGTAATCTTACGATTGTTGTTTAATGCTTATTGTAACTTGCCATTTGTAAATGTTAACTCGTGTCTTACGCCATTTTCTGTTTCTCACAGAATCTATTTTGTGCCATGGTCAATGCTATCCGTGGTCTAGCTGTACCGGCGCAGCCAAAGCTTCATTTTCGATTGAAGAAGAGGAGGCCCAAGCAACATAATACTTCGGACTGCGGCGTCTTCCTTTGCATGTACATGGATTACACATGTCGGTCTGAGAGCCTCAGGGCGGCCGCCTGGAGTTTAGAATGCGTAGAACGCTTTAGATATAGGATAGCTTGGCAAATTTTGAAAGGCCGGCCTAGAGCGATTAGGTTTATTGAAAATCTAGCTCAACATGAGGACCCTAGTTGACATTGTACCATTACAATAATTTTTTTTTAAATCATGATTATTTAGAAAGCTGTCATTGGTGTGATTTTATTTGTGTTGAGATCAGTTGATTTGTGTTGAAGATGTTGATTGATTGATGACTGATTTCTGTCCATATCAGTGGACATTTGATTTGGGTTGATTTGATTAGATTTTGATTAGAGTTGGTTTTTTTGCTCTCATTGAGAATTGAATGGT
This sequence comes from Escallonia herrerae, assembly GCA_033070095.1. Classification (NCBI taxonomy): domain Eukaryota; kingdom Viridiplantae; phylum Streptophyta; class Magnoliopsida; order Escalloniales; family Escalloniaceae; genus Escallonia; species Escallonia herrerae. Next base: position 17,765 of record JAVXUP010002004.1, on the reverse strand, counting down.
GGGAAACAAAATGGGGGAAAAAGTTTTGGTTGTTGGCCTGTATCGTCCGCTAGACAGTGTAGCGGACGTCCATAGACCCAAAAAATTACCAAGTGTTGAAGTTGACTGTTTCTGCTTCCCCGTCCGCTACACAGTGTAGCGGACGTCCAAAGACAAAAATTTTCTAAGTGTAGAAGTTAAGAGTTTCAGCATCTCCGTCCGCTACACAGTGTAGCGAACGTCCATAGACCCAAAAAATTACTAAGTGTTAAGTTCAAAGTTTCTGCTTCTCCGTCCGCTACACAGTGTAGCGGACGTAGAGGGAACAAAATTTTTTGAAGTGGGGGAACAAAATGGGGGGAAATTTTTCAAGTGTTGATCTTGGGAGTTTCTGCTTCTCCGTCCGCTAGACAGTGTAGCGGACGTCCATAGACCCAAAAAATTACCAAGTGTTAAAGGTTACTGTTTCTGCTTCCCCATCCGCTACACAGTGTAGTGGACGTAGAAGGAACAAAATTTTTTAAGTGGGGGAACAAAATAGGGGAAATTTTTTTAAGTGTTGACCTTGAGAGTTTCTGCTTCTCCGTCCGCTAGACAGTGTAGCGGACGCAGAGGGAACAAAAATGGGGGAAATTTTTTCTAAGTGTTGACGTTGAGAGTTTCTGCTGCGCCGTCTGCTACACAGTGTAGCAGACGTACAGGGAACAAATTTTTTTTAGGAGTTAGAGATCAGAGTTTCTGTATTTGGACGTCCAAATGACCGACCATGACAACCTCAATATCTCAAATGCACGATTAATAATAAAAAATTATCAATTAACAACCTAAAATCAACGATCAATAATCATAATTCTCTAATGCAAAATTAATAACCTTAAATTAAGAACACCTTAAAATAGTTCAAATAACACAAGCTTTCAAATTACTAAGTTGTTCAAATTACACAAAATTAGGGCTCAGAGTTCAACATTAGGGGGGGGGGAAGCTTTTTCACAAATGTATGGTCAAACACCGTCACTTGAAAACGCATATGCCCCTTGTGTTCAAAGATTACAAAGTCCCCTTCATTGAGGTCGTGTTGCTCGCAGAAATTGCTCCAACCCTCTTCGAAACAAATTTGCTCTTGGCCGCGCTTCTTCTTGATTTTAACAAGCCATGACCCCTTGCGGTTGGTTAAAGTTGCTTCAAACCAGAGTGGTAAGCAATCTACAAAAGGCTACCGGTATGGCCTATCACATTCAATATAAGACAGGTAAGTTTTTAACCAAAGATAAAACTTTTAACATACACGAAAACACATAGAAAGAGGGATGACCTACAAGTTCTGTATGAAACCCAGGCATCATGACCTTGAAGAAGTGTCTGCAGACTGAAAAGTCCATGTTCACCGAAGCAGAAGCCATCAGGACCGTCGCCGAAGAGGAGGTCGCAGGTGGGTGAGATGTTCGAGACAAAGAAGTTTGACGGGAGAAAGAAGAAAGGCCGATCTGATTGGTATTTAAAAAAGTGACACGTCTGCTACATTGTGTAGCGAACATAAGGCATACCAAGGGTTTTGTTGTTCGCTATATTGTGCCGCGGGCTGTCCGCTATATTGTACCGCGGACACTCTAGACAACTAAAAATTTGAGTGTCTAATGCGCCGTCCACCACATAGTGTAGCGGACGGGCCAACCACAAAAAAAGAACCTAAAGTTAGATTTGATCGCGGCTCTAATAGGTCCATCAGAAATAACCTTCCAGTCTTCGGTCGAAAGATAATCTCATCAAAATAATATTTTGCATTATTGCAAATGTCAAACATACTTGATGGCTTATACAAAAAACTAAAGGTCCACTGCAGCTGCTTCTTCCTCATCTTCGGCGCCATATTCTTCCTCGTCTTGCAAACCCCCTGGACTTATCCCCAGTGCCTTGTAATGGTTTCGCTTGTCATGGTCGGTCATTTTGTTGCACAATGCACACCTTCTCAGCTTTTTAGGTTGAGTTGCCTATTCAATAAAGTTCTTCATCCGCGTAGATCTCTTGCGGCCTTTCGTTTGCGATATAATTGGGTCCAAAGGCCGGATATCATTGTCGTCTTCCTCCCCTGGCTCGTCATCTTCTGATCTCGTGGTAGGCTCAGTGTCAACCGCATTGCTGACTGAAGCTGCTTCCAACTGGTCGACGATGGGCTCTTGCTGCTGAGCTACCTCGAGGAGATGTTTATATGCGGCCATTGTAGCAGCACCTTTTATGGACAAACGGGTGAACATTGTCACCAGATGATTATACCGCAACGTCTCTGATTCTTCAAAGTCAGTATACGGGTGCTCCTGAAAGGCAATGGTACCGTGCAACCTGTTTGCACCTTTCGTCCACCGTGGCAAGACATATTTATCGGGGATTGCCTGATATTCTTCTGGGTGAAAAACCGCAGAATGTGTCTACACAGGATGCCGTGGAACTCAAACTTCTTGCAAACACATGTCACCGAATCTGTCAATGTGTCATGGCTCACCGTATAAATTCTGCGCAGCTTCTCAGGGACGAGGTCATTCACGAGCGAATAAACCTTGTACTCACGCGTAGACATTTCTGCCACCTTGTTTATACTGTATCGCCCCGATTTTTGCAGCTCTACTTGGTATAGCAAGAAGATCTCCTTCGTATAGACTTTGGCACCGTTCAGCTCCAGCGGGGTCTCAAGCAACCTTCTCCTTTGTTTGTACGTTGTTGCAAAGTCTGCAGCCCTTTCTTTTACGAACAACGAAGCAACCGCTTTTTGTGCGGATGCAACAAAACTCTTCAAATTGGTAGCTGTACCCACATAACTATCGAACGTGGCATTCATAGATTCACTCCTGCCCGTCGTTTTCATGCCCGCTAAAAAATACCTCCTCGTGTAAACGCCAATCCATTGCTCTTTGCCCTCGTACAAGTGCTGGAGCCACTCGTTGTCTTGCAATGAGTAATCCCGAACAAGCTTTTTTCACCTCTCCTCGAATTCCTCAATCGTTAACGAACTTGTCAAAATCCTGTTTAAAGTCTGGATACTTTGCGTACACGTGATGCAGACGTTCGAGGTATTTGTTGCTTATGTGCCAAGTGCACAAGTTGTGCCGGGTGTCTGGGAAGACGGTAGCAATAGCCTTCTTCATTGCCAAATCTTGATCGGTGATGATCACTTTGGGTGCTTTGAAGTTCATTGCTTCCAGCCACGTCCTAAACAACCATACAAAAGAACCCTCGCTCTCGTCCCTTAACAAGGCGAACCCGAACAGGATGGAGTGATAATGATGATTGACGCCCGTGAAAGGAGCGAACGGCATCGAGTACTTGTTGGTACGGTATGTGGTGTCGAAAGTCACGACATCCCCAAAATGCTTATAAGCTAGCCTCGAACGACCGTCGACCCAAAAAATTGTACTAACTCGATGCTCATCATCAAGTTTATAATCGAAGGTAAACTGCGGGTCCTCCATCTGCATCCGTTTCAATAGGCTCATTGTAAATTGAGCATCATTGAGGTCATACGCGGCTCGTCTATGGGTTCGGACCGCGTTACGAACGTCTGTCGTGTTAAAGTTTAAATTTTGAATTCCCCCAGCCTGTTCAACAAGAACATTAACGAACGTCTGTCGTGTTGAAGTTTATTGCATGTGCATAATTAGTGGGCTTGCATGTGATTATGGAGTGCCATGTGGCACAAAAAAAAGACCTATTATTGTGGGTCAGTCCAACAAATCCAACCCAACTTCAGAGAACAGTGGAGAAAATATTGTAACTAAAAGCAAGAAGAGAGAAGGAACTGCTCCCAGCGTCACTAATGGTCCCCATCGTCGTCGGTGGTTCCCATCGCAGCCGGTGGTTGCACGTCGTCACTTGCCGGTGGTTGTGTGTTGTCGCCATCGTCGTTGGTGGTCTCTCTCTCTCTGATGAATTCCTAGTTGTAAAGGATCTGCTAGTTAGTATATTTTTATTATTTAGGATTTGATCCTAAAACTTATGTTATTATGTATGACCCCTAAATTTTATTTTTTTTTGAAAATTATATATTTTTACCCATAAGTATCGGATCCGCACCCGATCGTATCCTACTCATTCTCGAGCCGCACTACTATTTAGGAAATTTAAAAAATAAATAAAAAATATTGGACACGCACCCGTGCTTCATAGTTGTCTACCAATGCCACAAACTAGAAATTGAACCGAGACTAATGATTTTAAGGTACTTTTTGTATCTTGTGTCAGATATCCGTACAGCTCAATTGGTATTACTTGACCTTAAAGTAGAGGCTTAGAGGAATAGTTTTCCCGATCTTCCTTCTTCGAACCATACTTGGAAAGATAAGTTCATTTTGTTGGAAAATCCTGAGGTAATGGAGTGGAAAGTACCAACAACCAGACTGGGAGCACATTGTAAAGCTAAAATTGGCCACACCGCTTAGTTCGAAATCTGTTTTTCAAACGATACCTTGGTCAGTGGAATATGTCAGAAATTACCGAGGTGTCGCGACCTCTGTAAGTCCAAACATTGTCATAGACTTGGATGCCTTGGAGAACGAGCCAGTTTCTCCATTCGAAGAAAACAAATGTCGCAACCACTCTGGGGCTTGTAGTAGGTGATGAAGCCCTAAGAAACAAGAAAAGGAAAGGCCCCTTAAGCACATGTGCGGAGAAAACTGATGAGCTGCACTTGGCTGAATGAGGGCCTACCACAGGAGTTCGTCTTCAAGAGCTCGGAAACTGCTAGGATGGGGGGGGGGGGGGGTTGGGGGGCTAGAATACTCCCAAATAACGTGAAGCTCTCATGAAAATGACCGTAATGGTGGCTAGTCAATCAATGGTACAGCAGGCAGCCATGGTGAGAATCTAAGCCGGTCAATATTGTTAGAGATGATATACGTTATTGGACTCATCTTTAAAATAGCTTAGATGATAACTTAACATATTATCATAATCCTAATTGCAAGGTCTTGAGTTTGATTCTTTTCGCTGCATATTTAACTCACTTTTATTCTAGTGCAATATTGACTCTATTTATGTGTGCACTTAGCGGTAGTGCACCTTGATTTGTTTATCCACGTGTAATTAGGAACTTGCACGTGTGAGGGAGAGTGTTAAAACATAATTTACATTATTGAGCCTAATCCCTTAAAAGCTTAGGCTTGTAAAACAGTTGATAAATTAATAAAAGCTACCATACCCAGTTTGTCGTTGACCGACGTAAGTGTTCTTCCTTCGTAGGCTATTACACAAGTCCTTGTTAGGGCGGAGAAGCTTATTGCGGCCGACTCCAAGGGAAGAGCTGAAGCAGCAAAAGTAGGCTGCTAGAATGCTATAGGAAACTTCAAGAAGTCCTCATAGTTCAACCAAAGGAGGAAGAGACATTGTAGGCTCTCCTTTGTATGGGGCTATGAGTCTTGCAAAGAGGACGCTTCGTTTGTTTCCCAGTTATGGACGTGGCCAGTTTAAGCACTTATGGCTGACAGCATTCCGAGGAGCCTAATAAGGTGACAGCACTTTGTCTGCAACTATCGTCCCGTCTTCCTCTGCTGCCCGTCTGCTGGAGCCAAGGGCTCAGAGGGGCACCCTTCTCCTGCAAAAGAGTTGTCTGCAAATGGATCTTTCTGCAAGTCCAAGTACAGTGCTCAATAGCATTCTATGTACTTTGGCCTGGAAGCCTTCAATTTTGATATTTTTCAAAATTATGACGTCAAATTCTCTTCTGAGTGCGCATACTATATAACGTAACATAACAGAAAGGTGAATATTTATGTTTACTTTGCAAAATTGAGATAGTCCTATAGAGGGAGTAACATTACCAGGAAAGCTCAAGGCTAAAATTTGCAATGCCAAGCTTACAAAGGCCGTGAGAAACAAATAAAATAGGTAGGTTGTAGACACAAAAACTAATGCTCTGTGAATACCACTTGAATGATAGCAGCTTTGGAGATTGTCGGTGTTCCAAATTCTAGGATCGGTGGCCTCTAATTGATAAGCTCCTCAGCAGCCAGGCTTGACTGCCTCATCAGGGTCCTTCCACAAGACAAGAACGTTATCTTGGATAGCTGACATGCTGTGTTCAGCCAAACCATCAACGAGTCTTGTTGTTTGTGGAACAATGTAAATTGATGGTATTGATGGCTAATCCCCATGTAACATCCTGCATCATTGGGTCCATACCTGTCATCTTGAAGAACCCATTTAAATAGTCTTCATGATCAATCATATCAAAATGAAAAAGAAAAACAAGAAGTTGGTCAGATATGTGAATGATTCACAGTAGCAGATTATTACCAACTTCACCTTTAAATTGCATTATTTTGATACCGAGGAGGAAACAAATGAAATGAGAAAGAAAAGACTAAACTGTCATTATCGAGTACCTACTCCATGTACACACGCACTTGAATGAATTTATACGAAGGAAAAACTTTCAGTTGTTTACAAGCATGCCATTGTACAAACAATTTCTCATGACCTCGAAAGCCTGCTCAGCATCCCCATCTTCTTCCGGAGATGAAGGCCGGTGAGCAAATCCATGACCTCTTCCCTTATAAATCACCACCCAGGATCCCGCACCAGTACTCTCCCCAATATTACACAAGGCACTGACTGGGCAAAGTGGGTCATTCTCAACTGCAATGAATAAAACAGGTACCTTTACTTCAGCCGCAACAGATGGGTCCATTCTTGTGCCATAGAATGAGACTCCAATGCCAAAATAGCCATCCAGGTCTTCAGCTAGGACTTCTACTACTCAGCCACCTCCGAAACAAAAACCAATGATTCCAAGCTTCTTCGAAACTCCTGCAGCTACAAATTCATCTACCATCCATTTCACTGCTGTAGCAATGTCTTTCGCAACCCTTTCAGATTTTTGGCTAGTGAGCCATTGTTCAAAAAACGCCATAGGCCTGTCCCTTTCCCATGAATCTCCACGGAACAAGTCGGGAACCAAAACACTGTAGTATGGTATTAATAACAAACCAGAAAATTTGTGATAGCAGTAGAGGGGAAAGTAGGGAAGAAGAGGGAGTTTTGTGTCTGTGTGCATGCGTGTCCAATTCGACAACGGATAATGCGTGGAAGCGCTAACAGTTAGTAGTAAGCATAGGGCTATCAATCAAATGGGCATCAGGCATCTGTGCTCCAGTCAAACAATATAGAATGTAGTGTCTTCGTACTTTTTGTTTGGTAGAGCGTACAATAACAAATATGTCAAACTAAGATCAGGCAACATACTTGCAGCCATTGCAGGCAACACGATAGGCAAAGTCTCTAGTGGAAGTATCTTCAAACCCAAATATATCGGACAAAAGCAATATGCCCGTTCCATTATTGTTCTTCACCGCCGTAAAAAGATAGGCATTGATGCTATCAACTCCCTCCCCTATGGAGAGCTCCGCACCATTGACTAGCTCGCAGGCCTCCTCTTCTATGCTATCTTCGACTTTCACATGGCTACAAGCAACTCTATAAGTCCTATCTTTCATCACCGACAGTAAGGGTCTCCGAGGATTTAGATTGCAGATATTCTGGAGAATAACTGAAGATTTGAAGTCAAAAAGTTGTAGATTTCTTTTTAAGTTAAACGAGCAAACGTGGGAAAGCTAGACAAGACAAATGATACAAATTCGTCAGAGAATAAGAAGCAATGGCAAAGCACTTCGAATGTAACAGCCACACTTGGGGCCAGATTACTAATGCTTGGTGAACCATTAATAGCAGAACATAAGGGGGCCCTTTAGTTGTCCCTCTAGTTTATCTTATTTCAACTTTCAATCAGCTATTTCAATAGAGCCACTTGACAAAATACAATCATAATAAGAATAAGCTTCAACTCAAATTGTATGGAATGTATGAGCCAATTCAATTGCGAGAAAAAACCAATTAGCCGGAGTTGAACGTGAATTACGTATGGAACTCAAGTTTGCAAAATGATTAATCTCCTCAATTCCACGATTATGATGAGAAAAGAGTGAGGAAAAGAGGAGAAAGTACATACAGAAAAGGGAAGCTGAAAATCAGCAGAAGGTGAGGGGAGCTTGCCCGTCATGAAGAAGCTGCTGCTGATACTCAAACTTGTTGAAGCCCAAACCAAGGGGGCTGCGCATACTGACAACGCCATCTCTCTCCCTCTTCTCCCCCCTGTTATACAGCCGAGCTCAAGACAAAAGAGAAGAAGGGTAATGCTTGTTCGCCGAAAAATATATATCCAGTTAAATATCTCCTCTCCTTCCAAGTTTTGAAACAAATTTTGGGCCTCATGTTCCCACTCCCCACTGTGCTGTGTGTAGGAGTATCACTTTGACCCCTGCCCTAGTGTCCCTCTTTTCGCCCCAATTATTATGATCGTAACCTTTAATTAATTGAAATTCAACCCACAATTTTCAAATATTGTTTTTTTAAATAGCAAAAAAGACCAGCTTAAAAGGCTACCTTGCCCCTAAAAAATTGGGAGATTTCAATCTACTTTTTCCCTCTTCCCCTTTGATCCTTTCCCTACGTCTCTGTCATTCTTGCCCGACTGTTTTCTCCTTCATTTCGAATTGTCTAATTCCTGGATCTGTAATATCCCAAACTTTGAGAGCCGGTTAAAGTAACCATCTGGGTTCCAAAAAATAAACGGGCGTTAACGTTGAGCAATGCTTGGGTATAATTTTTGAAATTAGTGCATAGGAGCTTAAAAAGATTTCGGGACAAAAATATAATTTTTGAAATTTTGGGGACATTTTTGTAATTTGAAAAACTTTGGGGGCATAATTGTAAATTATGTTTTGGTGATGAAAAATAGTAAAACGAGTGATACTATATGTTTTACAGGTTTTTAATTAATTAATAAGGATTAGAAGAGTTTTGGGGTAAAAATATAAATTTTAAAAATTTTGGGGCCTTTTTGTAGTTTTGGAAAGTTAGAGGGTTATTTTGTAAATTTTTAAAAATTGGTCACAAGATGGTTCCACCTCCTCCTTGGTTAATGACTAAGCTATATTAAAAATTAATGTATGGGATGTGAATAATTGAAGTCTCGAGTAAAGAAAAAAAAACAAGAAGAGAATCAGAAAAAGAAATAACCAAGAGAAAAATAAAAGAAAGAAAACAGGGAAAAGCATGAAAGGAACAGAGAAGAAGAAGCAAGACAAAACAGAGCAGGGGACGGGCAACAAAGGAAACAGAGAGTGAAAATTTCTTAAGGGTGATTTCCTTACCCCTTCTAGCATATTAAATTTAATATGTGTTTGTGGATTTCGGGGTACAGTGTTGCCGAATGTGTGTGGGTGGTGTCTGTGTGTGCGTGAGTGTTCTGAGTGTGGTTAGTGAGGAATTAGTGTGTGTATAATGTGGGTATGTGGTGTTGTGTATTTTAGGAAGACATGAGGTGAAACCGCAGGCTTCTAGGTGAATTAGAGGGGGTATTGCATGAACCTGTGGGGAGTGTGTGCAACAAGTGTATGCGTGTGTGTTCTATGAGTGGAATTTATATATACAGTGGTGTATTGTACGTGATTGTGTGTATAGATTGTATATATAGGTGAGATAATGTGTGAGAACGACCTCCATCTGTAAGCCATTTAACCCGAGCCCTTGAATCTCTTTCTTTGGCCTATCACTAAGTAGTTCTCTAAGGGTTTCTTTTCTTATGGGTAGATAAACGTACCCCCCCCCCCGGGCGGGGGGGGGGGGGGGGGTTCGTGACGGGACGTTGCCCATTGCCAAGTGGGAACATTCTTTATCATAGTCTGGACTAGAGGTTCCGCTTGCAATTATCAGGGGCGCGCTCTACCTAACTGAGCTTGTGAGGGTAAAGGTGTGTTTTGAGTGTTTGTATGTGAGTTGAATGGTGAATCAGTGTGTATGAGAAGTGTGTTTCAACTGAAAACTGAGGAAGAAGAGAGTATGTGTAGCTGAGGTGCTTTAGTGTGTGTTTTAATCCAAATAGTAAATTGTTTTTGTCGCTAAAAAGGGAGTATTAATTAGGCAATTTTCACGAATTTCTAAAAATAGTTAGGCATATAATTTGATGAAGTACGAAACAGTAACCCTTATTATTTTTATGAGACTACGCTCTGAAAATTTTCAAGAATTTTCGGTGTCCGCAAAGGGCGTTAAACTAGAGTATCGGTTAACCAAAATTATCGAATTATTTGGCATAGAAAATTAAGTTATTTTATTCTGAAACTTTTATGGAAACCTTATTTTACTGATATAATTCATTGTCTAAACTTTTGTGTCATTCTGAGGCTGATAGGTATTTTTTCGAAACTGACCTTTTAGCGCTCGGTCCAGACACCGGTTCGAAATTTTTAGAAATTTTTTTCTAAAATACTTTTTAGACCAGAAATGATATCATGATGCTTATAATAGTGTTATAAGATATTTTGGAATTTTTTTGATGCTGGAAACTCTCAGGAGTATTTTGGTAATTTGTCACCCCAAGGGGTATTGGTATTTTAGTAATTTTACCCATAAAGGGTATTTTTGAGTAAATTTACATACAGTAAGAATATTTTAGTGATTTGGCTTATAGAAAGATCATTTTGATGATTTAAGTGTAACATGGGGTATTTTAATAATTTGTCACCCCGAAGGGGTATTTTGGTAATTTGACATAAGAAAGGTATTTTTGCATAAATTCACATATGAGAAGCTTATTTTAGTGATTTTACTTACGGAAAGGCCGTTTGGGTGATTTAAGTCTGAGAGGGGTATTTTGGTAATTTTACATCTCAGGGGTGCTCTGGTAATTTTACATACCTTGCGAGGGGGTTCACTTTTGGAGTATGTGCGAGTCCGTATCAAGTTATAATATTGTACTATAGGCTATATTCTGATAATTTAATTATTCCGTTTACGTTAAAGTTAAGACTTTTCGTTATGATAATTTAGCTGCGGATCCTGGTAAGGGATTCTATCTGAACCATAGGTAAGGAGGACTTTTGTCCGAACCCTTATTTGATAACTCGTACTTGTAAGTACTCCTTTGAATTACTTACGACTAATGTCTAACTCTGAAGTATGCATTGATATCAGCATGTTCTTGTCCAGAAAATCCTAATATTGAAGTTAGATCGATTATTTGAATTCTTGTAAAGCTCGCTTGTTATTGCGTGCTGAGCAAATTTGACAATTTTTTGTATCCGTTTTTCGGATTGTTGTGCTTAAATTCGATAAGTATTCACAATTATTTTTGCTGTTTATTTGTGAATTTTCTTCTGAAAATTTTGATTTCTTTTGAAAATTCTGAATGCTGACTTATGTTAGTATGATTATTATTATTGGAATCCGAATTGATTTCGGTGATTGAGCTTATGTTGGAGCTCATTGATATTGTTGATTTTTCTGTGTTGACCTGGGTTTCTGTTTTATGGGAGGGCGTAATAAGACTAGTTTGAATCCTGGAGGAAAAGCAGGCTAGTACCCAAGTGCACTAGTAATTTATTTTGGTACAGCATGCATGTGTACACTTCCGACTTTGCCTGAGTGGCATTGTATCCGCCCAGGATCAATGTTGATTTTTTATTTTATATGCACTGTATGTACCATGATTTGTGCTTAGATCGAAATTCCTTGACAAGTCATCAACGTATCATTTGAAATGATTTGTGCATAGGTTGAAATCCCTCGAAAAATTCAGTGTATTTTGAAAAGAATTGTCTTGGATGATCTATGTACGTTTTAAAATCCTTTGGAAAATCATCATTGTATTTTGGAATGATGGCTTTAAAGATGATCTTTTATTGATTGTTTTGAAACACATTGTGATGGTATTTGTCTATATTGGTATTTATTTATGATGAATTTTGATTATTTTGGAAATTATTAAACTGTTCAGTTCGTTGAAGTATTCAGAAATCATTGTCGGTTGGATTCTTTGGAATTATTTTGTAATCATGTTGGTAGTTCTTGTACGACCTTACTGAACTCTTAAAAGCTCACACTTCGTTTGATTCCTTTTTGCAGGTTTTGATTAACAGTAGGTTGCTCGAGAATGCGGTTTAGAGTCTGTGTGAGATTCCGGTGAGCCCACCACTTTCGTGTAATGAGACCTCTATGTGGGTCGGTAGTGTGATGCCCGAACCTAGGTTTACCCGGTTATTATTACTTTAGCGACAATTTCTATGAGTGATGTTTTTTTGAGTTTTTAGCAACGTTTGGCTTGAAAATTTTAATCATCAATAATTTATAATACTAGAGCTATAAAAAAAAGTTGGTGCACTCAAGAAATAAATGAAACTTAGCTCAGACTCTCGAGAAGTTATAATTAAATTAGGGTTATTATGTAACTGTCTAGATCTTATTTGATTATTTTAAAATGAGAGAGAGAGAGAGAGAGAGAGAGAGAGTAAAATGTGAGATTTTGAAATGATAGAGAGTGATTTGGGGATAAATAAAAGGAGGGGATTTTGGAAAAAATTAAAAAAGCATATTTATAAATAAGCTGGACAAAAGAAAATAGTGAAAGAAAAAAAAAAGGAAAAAAAAGAGGAAACGACAAAGAGAGGAAGTGAGCAGGCAGCCGGCCCAAATTGGGCAGTGCCGCTCCCATCGTTTAAAGCCCTGGTGTCGGCCACACTCCATCACCGGAATGTATTCCCGCCACGCCTACACCGAACGCTGCTGCTCAACACTTCCGACCACCCTGTCGTAACTGATGTTCAACTACAACCGCCAAGCAGCCGTGCGATCACCATCGCCGGCCACCCATTCGATCTTCAGTGAGTAACTCCAGACAACGTCCACCAAACACACCACCCAACGCCTCCATTAATCGCCGGCGCCATCTCCTGGTCAACCACCCCTCTCCCTCAATTCTCCATCCACACCCACAGGTTGTCGGCGTCAAATCCCGATAGTGCGATCGGCCTTCACCGCCACTACACTTTCTTTATCTCCGTTAGAGGCACTATCGATACCTTCGCACCTCCATTGGAGGCACTGCCCACCGCATCTCCAAGCCATGCATTTGTAGTCGCCGGCCACCCATTCAGTCTCCGGCGAGCACCGGCGGCCCAAATGATGCATGCGGCAATAGATCACTGTGGGTCTAAGCTAACCGCTGCCGTTGCCGTTAAACCCTGCTACCGGCGCCTTCAACAACTCTGACACTACTGCCCAATGCCACCGTGCTCCGCTAACGCCATCAAACACCGCAAATGACGTTGGCCACTAGCAAAGGCTTCCCTCTTTACCCAAGCACAACCATCGTCGACCTGCCATAGTGACTCGACTGACTTTTACTGCAGCTAATGAAACCGCACGGTAACACACATATGGGGCAAATTGGCGATTGAGGTGTCGTTATTAGCAGTTCATTTAAATTGTGTATTGGGTTTTAGTCATTCTGTGGTGTTATTGGTAAGGAGTGATGGTCGTCTTGGTGGTGGCGACAATCGGTAGAATTTAGGTTTTTCGTTGGTTGATGAGGTAACCTGTAGTGTTCACTTGTTGATAGTTGTGGCCTGTGTACGGAATGGAACAACTACAAGTGGAATGTGATTGACCCTGCGATTGTGGTATCTGGGTGATTTGTATGTGTCCAGCGGTGGGTGTACGGTGCCCATGTTTGGAATTGTGCATAGGTGTGGTTGATGTGAAGGATGGTGTGTAACAAGGGTGCATGTGGGGTTAAGTTGGACGGCTATGTGGTATGGTGGGTATGTGTGTGTAGTGTACAACATGTATACATGGTGTAGGCGTACCCTATGCATGTGTGTGCATTTTGGATAGGGAAGCATATAGGTTATGAGCATATATAAAAAGGGAATGGTTATCGTAAGTTCTAGAGATTAACGAAGTACTATTTAAGGCAAAGTTACTCGGTGAATGATTAAAACGGGTGAATTAATGGATGTACGGCAACAGTGATGAAATGCCGAGAATGACCTGGCGAACTGGGCGCGATATTGGACGGGCGTGTAAAGGTCAGGCAGTTAACTGCGGCATTGAGTTGTTGTTCAACGGGGATGTTTTGTCGTAGTCGACGATGCCTTGGGTTATAGTAAAGCTGGGAACATTGAGATCAAGACAATGGCCTCTACTATTCTTTTAGCTAGATGTAGTAGCGAGACTGTCGCTCTAGAGACTTTGATGTGGAAAATGCATAGCGTCAAGTAAGTGACCCTTTGATTCAACTAGTATTTTTTTATAATATGTATATGTTTATCTGCTGTTAAAAAGTGAAGTTTACTGTTTTAATTATGTTTAGTTGTCCTGGTTTAAATTGCCAAAAAGCTTTAGTAGTTTATTTCTCGTGAAAAACCGGACCAACATGCAATGATATTTTGTTTAGAAATTGAAATGGACCTTAGAGTTGAAATGTTTGGTACAAGTGAAATGTTTTGGAATTTGACGTTATTGTGAATATGGAACGACTTGAAAACTGTCGAAAGGGGGCATTAGAATGGTCTTACCATCAATTGATGAGTGGTTGTATTTATAATGAGCCAAAAGTGATTTTGTTTATTTGATTGTTGTGCCCCATATCCAACGGGAGAAAGTTGGATTTCGAGGCCTGGTCAACGGGGCTTGTACGTTGATGCATAGTACTGTTGCTTGTGGTTCGCCCTTGCGTCCATAGAATTATTACCTCGGATGGAGGAGAGATTTTAGGCCCTAGTCAGGGGGCTCGTACCCTGATCGCAGTGTATCATTTGAGATAATTTTGGAATTAAACTCGTTGTCGTGCGTTTTGTGCTAATGATTTTATACTTCAGTTTTTGGTTTCATGTACTCTATTTCGTTTTACTCGATGATTAACAACTTTACGATTTTAGATTTCTTAATGTTGCTATAATATAAAGCGAGTTATTTTCTGAAATGCCATGGTCCACCTAGTTGAATCATTGGTTACTTACTGAGCACATGAAAGCTCATCCCTCACTTGTCATTTCAGGTTCGAAAGTAAGGTGATAGTGAGGAGCATAGGAAGGGACAATTTGGCACGGAGCTACAGAGACTGCGTTGAATAAGTCGCTAATATTTAGATTGTTGGTTTAGCTTTATGAGAAGTTTTAGTATAAGTGATGTATTCAAATGAAAATATGAAAATGTAATTAAAGTTTTGTAGAAGTTTTAATTTCTGCTGCAGCATATATTGGTTTTAGCGAGTAAGGCCTGGCAGAGCCCTCGCTTGGAGTCTATTGGGTCTGCGGCCGGTCACGGATCTAGTTCATGGGCCTACCAGTGGGTTCGGGTCGTGAATGGTACCCCCACCTTGTTTATAAAGACTCGAGTTTGTAAAGAATCTAGATTTTAGTAGTTTAAGCAGTTTTGTAAGATTGTATTTGAAGAATTTGAGATAGTATCGGATTAGATGTTTTGAAGTATGTGTGTAATATCCCGAACTTCGGGAGCCGGTTAAAAATACCATATGGGCTCCGAAAAATAAACGGGCGCTAATTTTGAGCAATACTCGGGTATTAGAAACTTGGGGAAGCTTAAAAGAATTTTAGGGCAAAAATATAATTTTTGAAAATTTGGGGGCATTTTTGTAATTTTGGAAACTTTGGGGTATTGTGCAATTTTATAAAAGTAAATTAGAAACCATTTTTTTTGTGCTTGCCAGCTCCTACCAGCTTGAGTGACTAAGCTAATTTAATCATTTAATAATGGGTTGATAAAGAGATTCGGGTGAAGATGAAAAAGAAAAAGAAAAGAAAGAAAACAAAAGAGAAAGAGGAAGAACACGAAACAGAGAGAGAAGAGGAAACAGAGCAGAGGGGGAAAACAAGGGGCTTCGGGCAAAGAAGAGAAATTTGAAAGAGTTATAAGGTAATCTCTTCCCCTTTAATTTCAGTGGGTTAAACAGTGGGTGCGTGCTTACTGTGTTCTGCATATGTTTAACTTCGGGGCAGGGGAGTGCTCGCGGATGAGAAGGGAAGCAAGGCTGCCTAGCAGCCTTGAATCTGTGTATTAGGGAGGATGTAAGGATTTGGGTGAGGTTTTGTGGCATCATATGCGTATGTGTGAGAAGGGGATGGCTGGGTGGCAGCAGGTGCGTGTGTGAGTTGCTGTGAGTGTGTTCAATGCGACTGTGGGTTAGTGTGTGTACTGTGTGTGTTTCTGGGTTGGGAGATTCGGGTAGGTATGGGTTTGATAAAAGAGAGATGGTGCAAGGTGTGGGGGTGGTGTTGGTATAAAGGTGGGGGTGTAGGGGTGAGGGGTGTGAAGTGCAGGGTGGTCGTGTGTGTGTGCAAGGAGCGTTTATGCATGGCAGTGTGTGTTCATAAGTGTGTGTGTGTGTGTGTGTCGTGAGTGAGATTGTGTGTGAATTAGGTGTTTGATTGTGTTTTACAAGTAATATAAAGTATGATTAAGGGTAGAAGCATGTGTCTTTCGGAATATTAGACGGTGTAAGGGAGTTGTGTGAAGTGAGTTTGTTCTTGGCAGTGAAGAAAAGAGAGGAAGAAGAAGGTGTGTGTTTCAGGGTGCAATAGTGTGTGTGTGTGTTTGATTTGAATAGTAAGTGTTATTGTCGCTAAAAATGGAAAAATAATTTAGGCAGCCTTCCACAAAATTTTATAAATACCTAGGTTCAGAATTTGACAAAGTCCGAAACTGTAACCCACAATATTTTTACGATAACTACACTCTGAAATTTTTCAGGAATTTTTGGGATCCGCAAATGGCTCTAAATTAGGGTATCAATTAAAGAACTTTATTGATTTATCTAGCATATCAAACCAAGTTATTTTAACTTGAAAACTTTATGGAAGCCCTATTTTACAGATATGATTCATTATCTAAAATTTCGGGCCATTCCAAGGCCGATAGGTATTTTTCGCGAAACTGACCTTTTAGCGCTCGGTCCGGACATCGGTTCGGGATTTTTGGGCGAAAATTTTTTAAAATACTTTTTAGGCCAAAAATAACATTAGGATGCTTAAAATAGTGTCTTAAGATATTTTTGAGATTTGTTCGGTGTCAGAAACCCCCAGGGGTGTTTTGGTAATTTATCACCCCGAAGGGGTATTTTGGTAATTTTACCTATAAGAGGTATTTTGAAGTAAATTTACATACAGTAAGATTATTTTAGTGACTTTGCTTTCGAAAAAGTCATTTTGATGATTAAAGTGTAACGTGGGGTGTTTTGGTAATTTGCCACCCCAAAGGGGTATTTTGGTAATTTGACCTAAGAAAGGTATTTTTGCATAAATTTACTTATGAGAGTTTATTTTAGTGATTCTACTTATGGGTAGACCATTTGGGTGATTTAAGTCCGAGAGGGGCATTTTGGTAATTTTACACCCTAGGGCCGTTTCAGTAATTTTACATACCCGGTGAGGGGAGATTCATTTTGGGAGCATGTGTGAGTTAGTATTAAGTTATACTTTTGTTCTGTAGGCTGTTTCTAATGGTTCAATTATTCCGTTTAGGTTAAAGCTAAAGACTTCAAGTTAGGATAATTTAGCTGCGGATCCAGGTAAGGGATTCTATCTGAACCTTGGGTAAGGACTTTTGTCCGAACCCTTCTTTGATTAGTTGTACTCGTAAGTACTCCTTTGATATATTTACAGCTAATGCCAAACTCTAAGTTATGTATTGATATCAGCATGTTCTTGCCCAGAAAACCCTAATGTTGAACCTGAATCGGTTATTTGGAAATCTTGTGATGCTCGCATGTTATTGCGGGCTGAGCAAATTTGATAATTGTCTGTATCCATTCTTTCGAATTGATATGATTATATTCGATAATTATTCACGGTCATTTTTTTGTTTATCTGTGATTTTTCTTCTGAAGTTCTGATTTCTTCTGAAAATCTCGAATGCTGACTTATGTCAATATGATTATTGTTATG